>VMDO01013936.1:0-56390 GCA_007922755.1 Pedetes capensis | reverse complement strand
GCGAATATTTATTAGGTGCTTAAATGAAAAAAAAACTGTTCAAACCACTCTCTATAGATTCATGCTCAGTCTTTATGCTTGGTCCTATGGTACTTTTTATCATTATCTTCATTTCACTAATAAGAAAACAAAAGAGTTAATAGGATAATGAATAGCTTTTAAGTGGCAGTTAATAATTCAGAAATAGGGAATAATTACCTGTAATCACTATTCTATGTCTGATGCAAATAAAATATGTAATTTCTACACTGGGCACAGTTGCACAGACCTGTAATCCCAATGACTCAGGAGACAGGAAAGAGGATCACAAGTTCGAGACCCAAGGCAGTCTGTATAATTTAGTGAGACCCTGTCTAAAGTCAAAAACTTTTAAAAATGGGCTAATGGTGCAGCTCAGTGGTAGAACACTTGCAAAGTATAAACAAGTCCCTGGGTTCAGCCACCCCCAGAACTTCAAAAAAATGTAAATTTTAGAATAACAAAAAATATACAAGATTATCTGTACTGCAGAGTGAGTGGTACATGAATATGCAGAAATCAAGCCAGTTTCATTCACATATGCTTTTCTGCCATCATGGTAAATGCATTAGTTTTCTAGAGCTGCCTTAATGAGGTAGCAAAAACTAGTAGTGCAAACTAAACAAAAGCACTGTATTAGCTCACAGATCTGGAAGCTAGAATCTGAGATCAAAATGTTAGCAGGCCTGATTCCTCCTGTAGGCTATGGAGAAGAATGAATTCCATGCCTGTTTGATAGCTTCTGGAGATTTTCTGGCAACCTCTGGTGTTCCTTGGCTTTGGTTTCTTCACTGTAATCTCTGTTTCCTGTCCACATTGTACGCTCACTCTGTATTATCCAAAATTCCTCTTTCTACAAGGATAACAATCAGATTGGATAACAAGACTACCTTACTCCAGTATGAGTTTACCTTAACTAATTATATCTGCACTGACTGACCCTATTTCTAAATAACAGTGAACAATTAGGGGTAACAAATTTAAATTTCTTCAAGTGAAAATTGTTAACTTCAAGTTTGTTTAGGAGCTTATTGCTTTAATGGCTTAAAAATGAGATGGAGTTTAATATTTACAATCAAAAGTTACATGCTAGTCAGGCACTGTGGTATACACATTTGCAATCACAGTGACTCAGGACATGGAGGTAATGAAAAAAATAATTCGTGGGGAGTGGAGAGAGGCAGATCCAGAACATGGGTCTGGATATCTGACAGCAAAACCTGTGTCCTTGTATCCAGTGTATAAATAAATTCATACCTAACACAGAAGTTACAGTACAGAGTATAGGTTCATTAAAGATAGTACACCATTAAGAAGTACTTATAGAGAAGACTTAGACACCTGGAGAAGCTTAAGTAAACCTGCAAAAGAACTTAAGATAAATTGGATTCCCCAGGTGAATCTGTATAAGGATATTTCTATTTCCCAGGGAAAGGTAAAGTCAGAAAGAACAGGGTTAACAGACTGTTAGAGGGAAAAGTACCTTAGGCAGATAGAATGGCAGGTCCCAGAAGAGGGAGTCATGTGTACATGGTTGCTAGAGAAAGAAGAGCAGAGAAAAGGGCAAGAAGCAGAGAGGAAAAAAGAATGAAAAAGAGAGCGGGCTCATGTTCCCTCTAGTTTTATTCAAAGTAGGGCAGAGTATGTCTAGTGTGACATCAGTCCTAGGCATCCAATTCTGGAAGCCTAGTGTGATGTGGGCCTCAGGTCTTTGTTTTGTAAATGGCTCAACGGCTTGGACAGGGTGTGGGACCCCTTTGAAAATGTCCTTCCAATGTCCTCAGAGACAAACTTGGCTTCTTTATCAAGGCAGAAAGGGAGGAGCCATTTTCAATCCCTTTTCCTCCATCTCCCCAACTAACATCTACGCTAATGTGCCTATCAATAAGAGGATCACAACTTAGTGAGATCACATCTCAAAACAAAAAAACAAAAAGTGCCTGGGAGTGTAGCTCTGTGGTAGAGCACTTGCTTAGCATGTGATGTGAGGACCTAGGTTCAATCCTCCAGTACTGAAAAACTATATACTGTGTATCATGACATAATGAATTATCAAACCTTCAGAAGGCCATTTCCTTTGGTAAGACTGCTGTCCACTGTTGCCTATGCCAATTGCCATTCCAGCTGTGGGAACACCTCACCAGATGTGTTCCCAGCATGACCACAGTGATATTATATTATTATTATTATTATTATTATTATTATTATTATTATTATTATTATATATTATATTATATATTATTATATATTATATATTATTCCACCTCTGTTCTGATGCAAAGTGGGTTTTGGTTCATCCTCTAGGGTAAAAATAATTTAAATACTACTAGTTGATTAAAGCCTGCAGCCATAGCCCTGTGGCATCCGATCCCCTCAGATCTTAGAAGCTAAGCAGGGTCAGGCCTGGCTAGTACATGGATGGGAGACTGCCTGGGAACACCAGGTGCTGTAGGCTTGGGAGATGGACCTGGCAACCCCCTCCCAAAAATCAATCCGCCATTGAAAACCCTATGAATAGTAGAGAAGCACTGATAAAGTCTTTTGCCTATTGTAGGTAGGCTCTATGAGTCAGATATTGACTCCATGGCACCTAACAACAACAAGAAGTTGATCACAATTTGAAATAGTTATGCCTCATTTCCACAGTTTACTATCCAGTTTTTTGTTTTGTTTTGTTTTTATTTATTTGTTTAGTTGTTTTCACATTACATGGATAGACAGTACAGTGTCTGGAGGAGAAAAAATATAGTTATCCTGCTAGAACATGGTATAGAACGAAATACTTATAACAAAAGAAACAGTTTTTTTTTTTTTTTCATTTTGCTGCATACAGCCAAAACATGAGTATCAGCAACACTGTGATTAGATTCAGCTCCCTGAATAATCCAAGATCATCTGCTTGTCTTAAGGTCAGTTGATTAGCATTCACTCCTCTGTAATGTTAATTCCTGCTTGGCTGCTTGCCATGTAAAGGAGCATATTGTATTTACAAACTCTGGGGATTAGGATGAAGATATCTTTTAAGCCCATTATTCTGCCTATCACAAAACTTGAGTATCCTAGTTCCTGCCCTTACTCTACACATGAAACGTTAAATGCAATTTTCAAAGAGTGATATTAGTACTGAAAGATGTGCCTACATCTGAACCTTTAGAATGTCACCTTACTCAGAAAAGGATCTTTACATGTGTGATTAAGTATTTTTAGATGAGAAAATTAAAGTGGATTATCCGAGTGCTCCTTAAATGCCATCATAAGTGTCTTTATTAAGCGAGCAGAAAATAGATATTATACATATAGAAGATGTGTAAGTGACCACAGAAGCAGAGTTTAGAGCAATGAGATACAAGTCAAGAGATGTTGGCAACCATCAAAAGCTGGAGTGGACAAGGAATCATTTCTCCTGCTAGAACTTCCAGAGAGAATGAAGTCTGGCTAACACCTTGATTTTGGCTCAGGGAAACTGAGTTTGGACTTCTGGCACCCAGCTATGGCAAAGTAAATTTGTGTTGTGTTGAAGCCACTGCATTTGAGGTAATTCATTACAATAGCCTTATGAAATAAGAACAGTGATGCTCTTATTTTTTTTGTTGTTCATTTTTCTTTCAGATCTCTAAGTGATAAAGAGAATTTCCCATATAGATGAGAGATGTGACTAAAATCATTGTTGAATATAACACTTCTCAAATAGAGTTGTCCATTATGATCACTTGGCAACTAAAAATAATAATCTGAGGCAAGTTCTACCCCTGAATACTCAATAAATCAAATAAATATAATACATGCTAAACATCAAGTTAGATGTACTACTTTTCTTCCAATTCTAAATAAATGATCTCAGTGTGGTTTCTTGACTATAAAGACTCTTAAATCAAGCATCTTTTCTTATGTATGTGTTAGATTGTTAAACTCTGGTAGTATAAGAGACTTTTCTTCCTTTTTGTTGCTAATATTCTTGGAGTAAATTTATCATTATGAATACATGAGTATACACAATATCTCATACTACTACTATTAATATTCAATTATATGTCAGACAGGCAGATATTCACTTGATAAAATATCAAGTAGCTATTTAAAATAATTTTAATTTCTTAGGGAGGAAATTAGTTCTTATTTTAGAACTTCTCAGCATTCAAGATAATGTTGATTCATTTCTTCCTGATTCTCCTACAAGTGCCTAGCTGGGAAGTGCTCTTCCATCCCAATATATACTCAGTCTAGGAAGCAAGCATCTCCTCCTGTACCTAGAGCCACCAAGTAGCCAATCTGAGGAAATTCCAACAGCTTCCTCCATTAGCATCAGCAAGGACTAGTGGAACTCTCAGTACTATGTTTACCTAGCAGACCAAAAACATCACTGCAAAGTCTCTAAAAATAAAATTCTTATTGGGATTCCTGAACATAAAACCAGGATAAGTCCTGTGTGCTAAACCTAGACAAATGATAACTAAAATAAAATATTCAAGTAGGAACCAGAGTCTCTCATATAATAACCAAAATGTCATGCTGGGTGTGGTGGCACACGCCTGTAATCCCAGCAGCTTGGGAGGCGGAGGCAGGAGGATCACAAGTTCAAGACCAGAGGCAGTCTGTATAAGTTAGCAAGACCCTGTCTCAAAAAGTAAAACAATGGGCTAAGGGTGCAGCTCAGTGGTCCAGCACTTGCAAAGCATGCAAGCATGAGGCCCTGGGTTCAACCTCCAGTACCACACACACAAAAATAAATAAATAAATAAATAAATAAATAAATAAATAAATAAAATAATAACCAAAATGTCCAGTATATAATAAAACAACCACTAAAAACGTCAAAATTACTAAAAACCTCAAGAAGCACAATTTGAATGAGAAAAGACACAGGAGAGAATCAAATGGAGCAGAGCATTTTTGCATATGGTTACCTACCTGATTCTTCTCAAGGATCATAAATGAATGAAGAACTTGTAGACAGGATATAATTCC
Source organism: Pedetes capensis (assembly GCA_007922755.1). Lineage (NCBI taxonomy): Eukaryota > Metazoa > Chordata > Mammalia > Rodentia > Pedetidae > Pedetes > Pedetes capensis. The sequence continues at coordinate 51,407 of VMDO01013936.1, read as the reverse complement.
ACTCAGTGTTAGCCTGGGAGCAAAAATATGATGAATAATTAGTCAAAGAAAGAAAATTCTAGTGTAGAATATATTTTAAACTAATCACAAATGAGTCCAAAAGTACAAAGTGATTCTTTTTTTAAGGAAGAGTCACTGAAAGACAAGCAAGAGAAATAACTAAACTTAAAGGATGTATCTTCAAATTTAACAAATGCCATGACTGACTTTGAGGAAAAGGCTTATTTATTTATTTTAGTACTAGAGGGTTTATCCCAAGCCTCATGTGTACTAGACAAGTGTTCTAACATTGATCTGCCACCCCAACCCCTTTTCGATTTTTTATTTCTAGACAGGGTCTTGCTAAATTGTGCAGTTTGCATCTGACCTCAAACTTTCAATTCTCCAGCTTTAGTCCCTTGAGCTTGCAGGATTATATGTGTGTGCCACAGCTCATGGGGAAAAGGGCACATTTAGAAGGCTGATTATTATTATTATTATTATTATTATTACTATTATTTTTTGTGGTACTAAGGGGCTGAACTCAGGGCCTCACATACACTTTTTGTTTCATATTTAACAATCAATACTTCATCAAGAACTCTTAGATACAATTGGAGTTCCAGCAGTTCAAGGTGAATGAGAGAGGAAGAAAATAAATTAAAAGCAGAAAAGCAATTCCTTATTCATCTTCTGCATCTTCTGCGCTATATTCCCCCAAATATCTCAGTAATTTATACTATAGTGAAACTTCTACTTCCACACATGCTAAATTTCAATTTATATTGAATTGAGCCTCAGTCAATTATTCACCACATTGTAAGCACATCCTTTAATGACTCAGTCTTGTTTTTAATAAGTCCTCTATATCATGGATGGCAAAGTATAATAAGGCGGCTGTATATAATACTTAATAGTCTGTTATTATATTGCACTTCAATAAAATAGGTTATCATTTTCAAATAGAAATAGTATTTCCTACATGTAGGTCTCTAACTACACGAAAGGCATTTACTTCCACTACTGGTTATGCAAATCGATATCCACAATAAGTGCCTATTCAAGTTAAGATTCTTTATTATTGACTGGAAGCTATGAGCAATGAGCTAATTTAATCTACTTTCAACTAATAACCAGGCCTGATGGTCTCAGTAAGTGGCCCGTAGATGCTTTTTATCTTTGATATTCTTGTTGGAGAAAATTAAATCAATGGTTTAGTCCTACTTTAAGTTCTGAAGGAGATATTAAGATACATCTTTATCTTGTCTGTTGTTGCATTGCTTGACCTCTAGTATTACATTTCTCATGTACATAAGAGAACATTTTCAAAGAGTAAATGAAGCATCTGCTTGTTTCCAGTTCCTATCTAAATTTAGAAGCAGTTTCTTTGGATAGGTCATTAATATGCCCAATTGTGAATTTTTCATTCCAGTTCCCTAAAGCTTTCATTATGCTTCATCCCACTCCGAGGTTCTTATCTTCCAGTATAAACCAATTTAGGAAACCACATTAGTAATCATTGGGTATAGTCAAAGAAATAGTAAAAGTCCATACCATATAACCATTGTTTATTTTGTAGTTTTTTTAGTGCTATGAAAAAGCATTACACTAAATTATACTCATTGAAGGGATTTATCTTTTCTCCTTTTAGTCATTCTATAACCATCAATAGGCCATAGCATAGCTGATAGCCAAAATAAATACCAATCTAACATTCACCAACCATATATAAGACATGTTGCTTTAATTTGGAATCACTGATTTGAAGGCATGGGAGGAGTCATTAGTATAAATATTTAGGTAACTCTTCAAGGGTATCTAATGTAGCCTTCAACATACAACAGCCTTTCTATACACTCAAACTGCCTAAACATTTTGATGATTAAACAAAGAGGTCACTCTGCTTCATGTTCTTGGTTATATCATTTCCACTTTATAGGGAATACCTAAGTGCATTTCATGCCTGCAGCCATACCAATGTGGCATCCAATCCTGTCAGATCTTAGAAGCTAAGGCAGAGTTGAGGCTGGTTAGTACTTGGATGGGAGACTGCCTGGGAATACCGGGTGTTGGAGGATTGGGAGAAGGACCTGACAGCCCACTCCCATGAAACAATTTGGCATTGAAAACCCTATGAATAGCAGAAAAGCACTAACAATAGTATTTCATTTGTTGTACATAGGGTTCCTACCAGTCAGACACCGAATCAACAGCACCTAACAAGAGCATTTCATTTCCTCTTGAAATGATTAATGTAATGCTGTACATACTAGATATTTCAGGTTTCCTGCTAATTTCATGTTCTTCAGAATAGAAACACAACCATTACCTAATAACAGGACATTGAATGCTTTTTTGTTTTTGTTTTTGTTTTTATTTTCAGTAGGAGCATTTTATTATTTCTTTCCTCATTTCAAATTTTGAATAGTTCCTGTTTTTGCTTTCTTGCTCACTGTTATATATATTTTTATTGGAAATTTTTAATGTATACCTTAATGTGATTCATTCTGACATGATTTTTATTGTGAAATTTCTATATATGCATTTTGTTGTACATTATTCATATAGGTTCCCCCTTACCCTCTTGTATGCTTCCTCCCCCTGTCCCACCCCCCGTCAAAGACTTCTCTACCATTTACTTGACTTTTTATGGTGATATTTTTCTATATATCCTTGGGTTCCAGTTCTGTTTGAGATAGAAACTTTTTCTGTGGTGAACTTTCTTTTAACCTTGTCAGAACTATTACATGCATTACATGCATTATACTGATAATAGTGTATATCAAGACCATCTATAATAATACCATTCTTAGCTTTTTTTTCTCTTTATGGTCTGACTGTTGTATAGGATTTTTTCCTTCTTATAATTTTGATTCAGCTCCCACATATGAGTTAGAACATGTGGTATATCTCTTTCTGAGCTTGTGTTTGTTCGCTTCAAATAATTTTCTCCAATTCCATCCATTTTGCTGTGAATGGCCTTGTTTAGTTTAGTTTAGTTTTGTTTTGTTTTTGATTGCTGAGTCGTATTCCATTGAATTTTTTTTAATGATTGGGAAATATACTCAATCAGGTAATTTTCTAGTTCAAAATTCCTGTGGTCACCAATGGATCTCCAAGCTATGAGATTTTTCCAATGGCTGCTGTCAACATTGCTGTATGTAGCAGATACATATGCTCATGTGAGGTTGGAGCCATAAGATTCCAAAGGACAGTGCTTTGGTTCATTTAAGTTCCAAGAGAGCCTATGCTTGGTAAGAACAGAACTCAAAGTATCTTGTTTGTCTTTCAGACTTAAAGTTAATTTAAGCCAGGCATGCAGTACACAACTGTAATTGCAGAGACCTGGGAGGTGGAGGCAGGAGGATTACAAGGTTGAGGTAAGAGACAGCTTGCGTAGATTAGGGAGACTCTCTCTTAAAATAAAAGTTATATATGGGCTGGGGGTGCAGTTCAGTAGTAGAGCACTTGCAAAGGATGCATGAGGCTCTGGGTCCAACATTGAGTATCAAACAAAAATATTAATTTAATTAAAGTGTATTTTCAGATATTATAAATTAAGAGACAACTGTGAGAATTAATATAAAGAGATCTTACACAGTCTTTACAGTTTTCCCAGTAGTAACACATATGACATTGATACAATCCACTAGCTTATTCAGAATTCCTCACTTTTACACGTATTCATTTTATAATAGTTTTATTCAATTTTATTACATTTTAGCCCTTCACATCCATCACCACAATCAAGATAAAGAATATTTCATAAGCCAGGCACAGTGGCGCACACGTGTAATCCCAGCAGCTCGGGAGGTGAAGGCAGGAGGATCGCAAGTTTGAGACCAGAGGCAGTCTGCATAACTTAGAAAGACCCTGTCTCAAAAAGTAAAAAAATGGGCTGAGGGTGCAGCTCAGTGGTCCAGCACTTGCAGAGCATGCAAGCGCGAGGCCCTGGGTTCAACTCCCAGTACCACACACACACACATAAAAAGAATATTTCATTAGCCATAAAGATGTCCTATGTATTCCCTTTCCATAACCACACCTATCTCTTCTCTTAGCTCCATCCCAATTCTAGTCTCTAAACCATAGCATACACTAATATTTCCTTCAGGTTTTTTTCTCAATTATGCTATATAAGTGGTATTAAATACTAGGTAACCATGATTGGCTTTTTTTTATTCAGAATAAATCCTTGGAGAATCATTCAAGTTATTGGATGCATGAATAGTTTGCTCCTTTTCATTGCTTAGCATTCCACGCCATGTTTATACCACAATTTAAACATTCACCCATTGAAATGAAGCATATCTATTTCCAGTTTCCTGATATTATGAGTAAAATTTCTTTGAACATTAATATACATATCTTGAACATAAGCTTTTATATCTTTCACATAAGTTCCCAAGAAGACAATATGCTGGGACGTATGTTAATTGCACATTTATTTGTATAAGTAACTGTGAAACTGTTTTCCAGAGTTACTACACCATGGCACATCCTACTAGCAAAGTATACACGATCTAGTTTCTTCCTATGTTCGACAACCTTTGGTACCATTGCTATTATTTATTGAAGTCACTCTGATAAATTAATCTTACAAGATTAACAAGAATTTGAAATTCATATGAGATTGTTCTTGATATTAAAATGTCAACATTAAATCATTTGTATAATGAATAACAACACTAAAGCTGAAAAAAATCTATGCCTCAACTGATACATTTGTGACAATATACATAAAAATGTAAACATAACTGTGGGAGCACATTGTACTGCAGGTACTTAAAATCACAGTGAAAAGCATGTTGTTGTTGTTAGGTGCTGTCAAGTCAATGCTGACTCACGTACAACAGAATGAAACAGAAATGACTCATGTACAACAGAATGAAACAATATCCAAAACTGTACCATGCCTGGCACTATGTCAGTGCTTCTCTGCTATTCATAGGGTTTTAAACAGCAGATTATTTTGCAATTATATCAAGAGTGGGATGCCAGGTCCTTCTCCCATTTTTGCGGTGCTGGGGATTGAACCTAGGACTCAGAGAGTACAGAGCAGCACTTAACCAACTGAGCTAAACCCTAGCCCCTGTAAAAAGCATAGGAATAAGAACGAAGGATCAGAGAAAGAAAATTGGTCAAGATTTATGGAAAATTTTACATCCATGTTGTTGTTGTCAACAGAACACTAATAATCCACAAACTTCTAGGATTAATAAATGAAAAACATTTAAAAGTCAATTGCGCTTCTGACATCAACAAAAATTTAGAACCATAATTAATTTTCTTTTCAGTACTGGAGCACTGAACCAAGGTGCTTCTTGTACATGCTGGGCAAGCATTCTCTCACTGAGCTGTACCTGCCGACCACTTTTTATTTTTTGTCTTGAGACAGGCTCATGCTAATTTGCACAGGCTGCCTCTGGCCTCAAACTCTCAATGCTCTTGCCTCAGCCACCTGAGTCACTAGGATTATAGGAGAGTGCCATGATGCCTGGCTACAACTGCAAATTTTTAGAAAAAAACATTTTGTTAAGAAAAGGTAATAATTATCAAATAAAAATAATAAGTTACCTATACAGTTGATGAGCCTTCAGCCGTAACACTGTGGCATCCAATCCCATCAGATCTCGGAAGCTAAGCAGGGTTGGGCCTGGTTAGTACCTGGATGGGAGACCACCTGGGAACACCAGAAACTGTAGGCTTGGGAGATGGACCTGGCAACCCACTCCCAAAAATCAATCCATCATTGAAAACCCTATGAATAGCAGAGAAGTACTGATAATAGTGTTTCACCTCTTGTACATAAGGTTGCTATGAGTTGGATACTGACTCGATGGCACCTAACAACAACAACAACATACAGTAGATGAGTAAGATGTTTATAAAAATTTGAAATTATTATTTAAGGTTATGAGCAAAGATTTGACTAAATGGAATGATATCTTGCATTCATGGATAGAAAGACTTAACTGTAAAATAGTGACAAATTATCCCACAATAAATTTGAAATTCAGTGGGCTTCCAGTCAATATCCTCTGAAAATATCTCTTAAAAATGCATTTTGAATTTATATAGAAGTTAATTTTTGAAAATATATCACTTCTGAGGAAAATAAAAAGGTAAGTACTTTTTCCCTTAGCAAATGGCAAGAATAACTACAGAAGGACTGATTCATAAATGTATTTTTTATTTTTCCCTTGTTTATCATCTATCTATTAGTAGTTATTATTGTTAGGTGCCATCAAGTAAGTGATGACTCATAGCAACCCTACATACAACAGGCAAAACACTGTTGTAAGTGCTTCTCTGCTATTCATATGGTTTTCAATGGTAGATTGTTTTTTGGAAGTGGGTTGCCAGGTCCTTCTCCCAAGCCTATAGCACATGGGGTTCCCAGGTGGTCTCCCATCTAAGTATTAACTAGGCCTGATGCTGCTTAGCTTCTGAGATCTGAGGGGATCAGAATCCACAGTGGTGTGACTGCAGGCATTACCTATTTGTACACAGCATTTATGCCATGTCTATCAGTCTCTTTCAATATCTTAATGTATTTACTTCATTTATCTTTTATTAAATCAATCTGACAAAAACCCCATCACTAGGATACTAATACATCTATCCTTGCTTTTTCCATGTATTTAACTGAGCTGCCAAATACTTTTGGAGAAAACTAAATGCAGGCAAATCCCTTCACCTAAGAAATGGTCATCACCCTTAGTATGATCCCACACATGGTAATCCTATTATCATTCAAATGAAGTAATTCTCTAATTTTTCATGTTTATCATTTAAAAGCTTCACCACCCTTACATTAGCCCTATCTCTTCATCTACTGATGATATAAGTTTTCCTTTTTACCTCTCAGGGAAAGAAAATAAGCCTCCATGTGTAAACCACCACAACTTTCCAAAAGTCCTTCCAGTTTTAAATGTTTGCCTCCCAGCACCAATTAACATGCGAACTTTTCTCTTTCCCAGAGCCAATCTTATTTTATTTATTCATTTACTTAACACATTATTTGGTGTTTATTTGGTGTTGACATAGTTGCTAGGATACTAGAGTAACAAGCAAAATCACATGGGTCCTATGGTACACATGGCACATATAGAAAGAAAGAAGTTTATCAACCAATGCCAAAAATAGAATAAACGAAACTGGTTCCTGGATTTCAAGTCTTTGGAATAGAGAAATAAAACTCTTAGAAAAACTCTATACCCAGGTCAGTGTTGGAATCTCACAATAATAGTCCTGGAATGAGGCATCTAGACAAGTTCCATATTAAGTACATGAGGGCAGCCTTTCAGAGCTCCAAGGTTCCCTCAAGGTATGAGGAGACCAGCCAACAATGTATGTCCTCCTGACTACATTGGAGACGTGGCTAAATGCCAGTTGCAGGACCTTTAATAAACTTGAGTTTAGGACAGAGAAAATGCAGATGGAGAGTAGTCACAATGTCAGGATTATCTGAAAACTCTCCAACAGATACAGATGCTAATGTTCATCCTTGGGGAAATATAATCAAAAATAAAATCTCCTGCCAACACAGAAAACCTCTCTACAAACACGGAAGAAAGATAAAGCAGTTTTATTTTTGTATAAGCATTAAACCAGAACGTGATATGCATCATAGGCAATCGGGTTTAGAAGAATTCAAAGATAGAAAAATCTCTCACTCTTTTTATATAGGCAAACAGAAACAACCCCTTACACACGTTGTTAAAATAAGCAATAAGTAGTCTTTAAGTAAGAGCACAGAGGTGTTCATCCTAAATTCACTTTTAATTGAGTATATTTTCTCTATTAGCTAACTGCCTTTATCTAAAGGAGAAATAAGTTTCTCATGTCAATGTAAAAGAAAGTAGCTTTGAAGTTAGGTACTTACTGAAATTCACCCCCTTACCCTCCCAGAGAAACAGGGCGTTAGGGACACTATTGTCTTTGATAATTACATTTCAAAGATGTGGTTCCCAGGTCCTTGACTAAGACATGTGTGGGTCATGAAGCTGGAAAGAGACTTATTTAGGTTTTAAAATTTTTTACATATCATCCAAAGAGGAAGAAAAAAAACTTACAAGTGCAATGTTTCTAAAGTAACTTGCCCTAAGAAAAGCAGTGAGAGCTAGGCGAGGGAGTAGAAGGTAGGGAAGAGAGGAGGTGAGTGTTATCTCTTGTTTACTTTCCATAAGAAATACTAAGGCTCTTATTGAGGGGGCTGGGATTTAGCTCAGTTGGTAGCGCGCCCCTCTACAGTCTCTGAGGTCCTGAGTTCAATTCCTAGCACTACAAAAATGGGAGAACGACCTGGCAATACACTCCTGAGGCAATCCCGAAACAATCAGCCATTGAAAACCCTAGAAGGGTTGCTATGAGTCAGACATGACTTGACAGCACCTAACAACAACAACAAGGCTCTTATTTATTGGTATTTGCCTTGAGAATATCCTCTCTTTGTTACTGTAAAATAGTAGCTTTTCTATTTTCTATTTATTTCTATTGTTTACCTACTTTGGGGTAAGTTGCAGCAACTTAAATATCCAACAAATTCATAATAAAATGCAAAGCAGAACAATTATTAGAATTAAAATAGGATGAATTTTTAAATTTTGTACATTTACTTTGGGGGAAAAATCTTAAGGTATATCACACTGATGATGAATGGTTAAACTAGATAACTTAATGGACAATGCACAAGCATTTGTGTGTGTGTGTGTGTGTGTGTGATAACTCAATTTTACAAATAGTTGTCTCTATTGCTTGCATTTTTAAATGATTTACTAAGTACTATTGGAAGTTCTTTTGAAATCTTTCCCAACCCAAATTTAAGTGGTAACTTACCTGTGGAGGCTGATAGTTTAAAAGTAAAACATAGGGGAATCTGTGGTCTGTTTTGGTAAGGCCTGATATATTTCTCTCCTGACTTCTTATTTACCTAAGTGACAATGCACTTACATAATAATTGAGGCTCTTCAGTTATTGTTGCATTCCCAAATAATGTTTTTTTCAATACAAAATACAAAGATATGCATGATCATTATCTACACAAAGTTTTAGTATGAGGCATCATTACAAGAGCACAGGACAGATTCCCAGTGTTTAATGTGTATGACTCCAACCATTCCAAGTGTTAAATACAACCTATCTACCCATCCTGTGTTTCCTTCCTTCCTTCTTTCCTTCCTTCCTTCCTTCCTTCCTTCCTTCCTTCCTTCCTTCTTTCTTTTCTTCCTTCCTTTTTCTTCCTTCCTTTCTTTCCTTCCTTCCTTCCTTCCTTCTTTCTTTTCTTCCTTCCTTCTTTCCTTTTGCATAAGTCCACATGAATAGCTATATTATTATGATATTCAATTAAATTCCATGGAGAACAGATATTCATTCACCTTTGTTTATCTACACATAGCATCTCAAAGGGGTTGAAGTTTAGCACAGTTGGTAGAGTGCTGCTGTGTGCTTTCTGAGGCCCAGGGTTCCATTTCCAGCACTGCAAAAATGGGAGAAGGACCTGGCAGCCTATTCCCCAAACAATCAGCCATTGAAAACCCTATGAATAGCAAAGAAGCACTGATATAGTGTTGGGCATGGTAGTATTGTTTCATTTTGTTGGATAGTGTCACTGAGTAGGATCTGACTGGATGGTACCTAACAACAACAACAAAGCATCTCAAAGTCAGTGGAGTGGTATATACTATATCAGTCAAGATTCTCTAAAAGAACAGAGTCAATAGAATGTATGTGTAATTATAAGAGGGAACTTAATAGATTGGCTTACACAATCAGAGGTTGGATAATCTCACATGGTCATCTGTACGCGGGAGAGCAGAGGAAACTAGTAGCTGTTCAGACCAAGAAGTTTAAGAAGCTAAGGGACCAATGTGGCAGCACCAGTTTAAAGGTGAAGACCTGGAAGCTCTCTGGAGTGACTCTGGTTCAAGTCCAACTTCGAAGGCTGAAAATCTAGAGTCTTATTTCCCTGTTCCCTGGTAGCTGCATAAAAGGCATCTGCTCAAGAAGAATCAACTTTTTTTATGAGAATAAAGCTCCCCCCCACTTTTTTTGTGTGTTTTTGTTTTTTTGCTTGTTTGTCATGTTTGTTTTTGTTTGTTTGTTTTCCCTTCTGGCCCTCACCCTATTTGAAGGTGCCTCCCACCCCTCATTTTGGTGACCCACATATCAGTCATCTCTGGAAATACCCTCAGAGACACCCACAGAATTGTGTTTTACCCATTTTCTAATTGTCTCTCAATTTGTTCAAGTTGACAACCAAGATTAACCACTATACCTGTCATGAGAGGTCTCTATCTGCAATACAAGTTCTATCTGTTTAACAACTAGGTGTTTTTTTAATTCTTGTCTATATCATCCTTCCATTCAAATTAGTTAAAAAAATTTGCATCAAATTTAGGGTTTGATGTCTTGGATGTACATGTGTAATTTTTACTTCATTATTACCAAAAATTATTAATGATGATTGCCCAGCTTTCCCCAAAGTCAATAAGCAGATTATTGGTTGGATTTATAAAGCCATACCCTGTTTATACTAAGAGTAAAAATAGAAATGATCCAAAGTGAGACTGTAGGAACCATTTCAAAATAAAAGTTAATGTAACAATTAGTCTTTTAATAAAATGATATTTTAAATTTAATTTTAAATAAGTAATCATAGTATATATTTATGGAATACAATGTTATGATACAATTTAGGATTGACAGAGACTAAATTTTATTTTAAAAGTAATTGAAATATTATATATATGTTGTTTTGTTAAGTGCCATTGAGTTAGATCCAACTCATAACAACCCTATGTTGTTGTTGTTGTTAGGTGCTATCCAGTCATGTCCAATTCATAGTGACCCTCATAAGGTTTTCAATGGCTGATTGTTTCAGGATTGCCTTGGGAATGGATTGTCTCATCCTCCCATGTTTGCAGTGCTGGGAATTGAACTTAGGACCTCAGAGACTGCAGGATGGCACTCTACCAACTGAGCTAAATCCCAGCCCAGTGACCCTATGTACAACAGCTAAAACCCTCTGACACACATGCACACACACACATATATACACACATATATATGTATATATATGTGTGTGTGTGCATATACATACATATATATACACATATGTAAAATAAATCTTTTTATTTTTCACTGTATGAAAGAAATGGAAAATCAACAAATAATTCCACTTACATTTTCTCTCTGGCCCTGATATTATCAAGTGTTTCTAATACAAGCACTTTTCAGACTGATGATTCTCAAATATGGTTGCACAATTAAATCATATGGGGAGCTTTACCAATTACTGCCTTTATTCTACCGACAAAGGTGATGATTGAATTGTGAGTTTTTGTTCTTGTCATTCTATGTGTTTGTGGTGCTGGGCATTGAACCCAGGGCCACATGAATGCTAAGCATTCACTCTACCATTGAGCTACACCCTCAGCCCAGGTTCAGTTGTAGTTATTGCTGCTTCATTTTTGAGGATGGATCATTTTTTTCCTAGTTGTTTTGTGCATTCTTCTTGCTGTTTTCACCTCTGGCAGACATTCTTTAAGATCAGTAACCAGTTCAGCTGGGCCAGGGCTCTTTTGTAATTCTCATGACTATTTCATGGCTTACCTCTCACTACCAATTATTATTGATGTAAAGTATGAAGCTGTGATTCTCAATGCTGCTATATGTTAAGATGGCCTAGGAAGATTTTAAAACATTGTTACATTAGGCCAATTAAATCAGAACCTTAGGTAAAAAGAAAAATTGTATAGGGTGCTAAAACTCCAGGTGAATCTAAAGTGAAGGTGAGCCTAAAGGTACTGTGTTTGAACACTTTGTGACAAGGCCTCTCAAACTTCAGTGTACATAAGAATCACAGAGATCTTGCAAAAATGCAGGTTCTGATTATTTATGTCTATAGTGGACCACGGATTGCCCATGTCTAACAAACTCTGGCTATGGCAATGCTGCCAGTCTACTAAAAAAATTAGGAGAAACAAGGCTTTAGGATTTATTGAGGAGAAAAATATACATGCCAGCAGTTTTATTTTTGTCATTAATCTGAAATCCAATTGACATAAACCACCCACAATCCCTCAAAATTTTGTTTCACTGAAAGTTTTCTCAGTTTTTAAATGCTATAGTCATACTATTTTCATTTAAAAATAGCAACAACAAAAACTCCCTCAACCACAAATCCTTTTGTCTTTTTAATGACATTAGAGAAGAGAAATATCTGTGCTCATTTCATAAATTACTTGAATGAAGACAGTTTTTAAGTAAATATCCAACTTTTCTTGCCATGTAATGTTTTAGAATATATGGCCACTTCTCTACAAAAAATTTTAAACTTAAAGAGACTTCTCCAATTGAAAGTTAGTGTAATGATGAGAGACTTAGAGGGCCACAAAAGGGTAACATATCTATAAGGGAAAAAGAGACAAAAATATCATACATACGGGATTTTTCTTGTGTACTAAAAACTTAATTAGGGTTTTAAATTGGCTTCAAAATATGCCTACCACACAAAATAAAGTATATATATTATATATATATAATATATATATACATATATATATTTGTATATTACTTTAATAAACTTGTTCATTAAAGAATTCAGACAATTATATTGCCTCCTGCAGATGTTTTATTTGCAAATTAGAGGTACTCAGTTAAAAAGAAAATAGATTGCATTAATCGACATATCTGTACAACTTAGGATGCAGATATAAAATAAATACATGGAGAAATACCTAAATCTTATGAAATAAGAATGGTGATCTAAGTATTATTTGTTATATTAATGAAGTAAAAAGCTAAAAACTGCAATCAGTCTTCTAAAATATTTTTCTTTGTTTGGCCACTTGTTAGGCCTTCACAGTTTAGAGGATATGCAGTCAACTACCTTGAGAATAAAATGGAATTGCTATGTTCTTCCATTACAGACCCAAAGCCATAATGGATCACAACTTCAAGCATCATTATGATATTTGCCATTGTAGCTGGGTTTTCTTGGCTCATGTAATAGATGGCACACATCTTGTCAAATGCATCTCTATCATATACAGAAGCAGCAAACATGGAGATTCTTTAACTATCACTTCTGGCCCCAAACAGCCTACTTGGACAAATGCCCATTTGAAGACAGAATTTTGGTTCTAGTAAATTAGACCATGTGGATAACCCTTTTTTTCTCTCCCATCACTTACTTTGACTAATAAATAAGTAAAATAAGTCTTCAACTTGGAATCTGGGAGGCTCCGAAAGGTCCTCTCAGAGGTTTTTCACTGGCAGGGAGGCTAACCATGCATGCTCTGTGCTGGGGTTCATATCTAATTCATTACAATTTCTCAACTCATTGGGTTTCCATGGTCCCTTCTATTTGGTCAAGGAAGCTCAGCCTAATATTCTGGTTCTTGTCTCATTTTAAATTGAAGCTTGGAAAGTTTAAATATTATCCATCTAGTTGTACTACTGCCTGCAGCTGTAGCCCTGTGGCATTCAATCCCGCCAGATCTCGGAAGCTAAGCAGGGTCGGGCCTGGTTGATACCTGGATGGGAGACCGCCTGGGAACACCGGAAGCTGTAGGCTTGGGAGAAGGACCTGGCAACCCCCTCCCAAAAATCAATCTGCCATTGAAAACCCTATGAACAGCAGAGAAGCACTGACAATAGTGTTTCCTCTGTTGTACAGAGGGTCACTATGAGTCGGATACCGACTCGACGGCACCTAACAACAACAAGTTGTATTACTAAGTGACAAAAGTAGAGCCAAATAATATTTTTCTTTGTCCTGAACTGGTTATTCCTACATCAAGTTGATCACATGACTTGCCTGGGGAATTTCTTGAAAGTCAGATTCATTGTTCTCACACTAGACTAACAGAATCAGGGTTGATGGACATGAGTCCCAAGAATCTACACTCAAAAAAATCTTTATTGGAGATTTAATGTCCAGTTTGTTTCATCAAATTCTCAGGATTCTTTACAATCTTGGTCCTCAAACATGATTGTTATAGCACCTTATAAAACCTAGAACATTGTCTCAAATCAGCTAGGTCTCCTACCTGTTTTATATATAATATTTATATTCATTTTAGGCATTCTTTAAATAAACAAATTTAAGAGTTTAGGTTCCATCTAAATACACTCATTTCATTCTAGTCCCCACCACTTCCAATACATTCACTTCTAAAACTGTCTTTCTAGCTTATAAACATCTTTCAAAATGATCTATAGCAGACTAATACATAGTTTATTGATTTGTATGTTTCTAGGTGAGATTTTATGAAGAAAATTTACTTTGAAATCTCCCTTTTAGTTTTGTATATCACTATAGGTACATATGCCTGCAGTTGCAGCATTGTGGCATCTGATCCTGTCAGATCTCAAAAGCTAAGCAGGGTCAGGCCTGGCTAGTACTTGGATGGGAGACCACCTGGGAATACCAGATACTGTAGGCTTGGAAGAAGGACCCGGCAAACCTCTCCCAAAAATCGATCTGCCATTGAAAATCTTATGAATCGCTATGAGTTGGACACTGACTTGACAGTACCTAACAACAACAATGAGCACATATCACATGGTGTCATGTTACAGAAGAAACCTAGTCCAGAAGCCTATGAATCGACCTGGGCAGGAGCAGCCTCCCCAGTGAAAGCAACAGAGTGTGAAAAGTGAGGCTTCTGGACTTGGAAAAATCTGGATTCAAATCACTGCCTTTGAGCAAGGCACCTCACTTTCTCTACTGATGAAATGAAGATAAATAATCTCAGTAAAAGTTACTTAATTTACCTTCCTCTGGGCACCCAGAGTTAAAAATCAATCCTCTTTCTATGTATGTTTACAACATTGACTTTTTTTTAGCAAAATGAAAAATAAAGATTTGATTGGCAGAATCAATTTCTACACTTTTTTCTGTAGCATCTCACATGTATCAGATATTCAAAAATTCTCAAGAATTTTCAAGAAAAAGCAGCTGGTAGTGGTCTAAATGAGGCCTTAAGTATTATTAAGAGGTCCTTTACAATGAATATACATAACTGCACCTCCAATAACACTTAACGCAAAGACTATTTGCTACCCTGCCCTTGTACCAATTTGCACATATATTTCATGTAGATGTCAATTCATAGCTCTCAAGCTTGGCTGATCACTTGCATCTATGGAAGACTTTTAACTATATAAGTCCTTGAATCCTGTATCCCAAAACTCTTATTTAGTAGAATGAGGCCAGACCAGTAATTTCAATGCTTTTCAAACTCAGCATGTGATTCTGAAAGTGACGCAGATTTTGTAATGAATGACCTTAGTAACATGCAGGAAATGAATAGCTAGATTATACAACTTGCTATTCTACACCTGCTACAGTTTTGTGTTGTATGAATAACCTGGAAAAAATAAGTTTCAATTGCTATTATTATAATTCTAATAATTTTTGTTACATCAAGCATAATTGAAAAGAAAGCAAGGCAAGTTTAATAGGATCAAGCACAAAATAACTCTCAAGGATTAATATTGGTATCTGTCACTCTTAACTTTTAAGTAATTTTTTTATTCTCTCCCAGTACAAGATAATAAATTACAAAATAAAATTTTGTTGGCCTACATTTTACATATATGAAAACTGACTCTGTGAATGAAAAACTATGTATACATGAAAATAATATTTAAATATATTAAATAAGTCCTCATAATTTCCTTGTTTTGGTTTATGTATGGAAAATGAATGAGCACATTTAAAGGATTTTCATAGAAAATACTATCTTATCATAGAATGCTTCATTACAATAAAATTGTTGACAGGACTGAAAGATGTTGACTGAAAGATGAATAGTATTAAATTTATTTAATTAGGCTTTGTGAATTAAACATCTGGTACTACCCTTGCTAATATAATTGACATTTAAATGAGCCTGTGACCATGATCTGAAAATTTTTCATTAACTTAAATTTCTCAAGAAATTTATTTCTTCCATTTTAGTCCATAATAGAAGAAAGAGGCTTTAATGCATTCAGTATAAAAATGTGTATAAATGAAGACTATTATTAAACTCTCCTCCTAAGGTAAGTATCAGGTATTGAGCATTCTCTATAATGGATCACACTGACTTTGAGTGCATTGTGCCATTACAAGGTAAATTTCTAAACCAGGTACTTACCATCTCTCTTCCTTTACCATGGAAAACATGACCAAAAGAAAGTAAAACCTTCTTACTGAGTCTGAACTTGACCTCAATTCCTTCTACAGGACTATTGGGGAAGAGGAAGTGGATCAGTGAATCAGAGGAGGAAAGAGGAAGGATAAGACAGGGTGATGGGGGTGAATATGATCAAAGTATGTTACATGCATGTATGAAAATGTCACAATGAAACCTAATACTTTTACAATTATTATGCTAAGTTTTTAATAATCTGCCAGAAGTAGCACTCTGGCAATGATCAATGACCAACCTATTTAAAATTCTTTTGTGCGCATGTGCATGTGAAAGAGGGAAAGGGGAAAAGAGAGGAGGACAGAGGGAAAGGAGGAAAGAGAGAGAGAGAGAGGGAGAGAGAGAGAGAGGGAAATAGGGAGAGAGAGAGAGAGAGGGAGAGAGAGAGAGATTTTTAAATATCAATGTTAATATTCACATTTTTAAAATACCTCATCTCTTGCAATGTGCAACATGAACTTACATTTTTTCCCAAACCTACAAACTAAGGTGTTTGCATTTGAACTAATAAGCAGAAACAATCAATAGTACAGAAATTTAAAAAACCTATAACATCCATGATATATAGAATAGTTGACATTTTTCGCTATGCTACATGCCACGTCACTTGCAGTAGTACAGCATTCACCTGTAGTATTTTATGTATATACTATGGAATTATTGTCATTCTTTCCATACTTATTTTAGTGCATTTTTATATCTGTGTGTGCTTTCTTCAGATTCCTATGCCTATTGTTCTTAATTTTCTCTAATCATATTGTTATACATTATTTTTGTAAGAATGTGTTCCCACTTCTTAATTATTAGTTTAATGCAGTTGTATCTCATATTTTCTTATTTCATATATTTCAAATAACATTTCTACTTGAGCGGTCTTCAGAATGTTAGTAAGCTTGTTTTCCCCTTCATCAGTTGGAGAAGTACCAAGTGCTCAGCTCAGGAGTCTACTTCAGGCTCCGCTTTTACCCTCTGCTCTGGTCTCTACTGATTGGCACTTGAGTCTTCTCAGATCTGTGCTCTTTCCACAGGTTAGGATTCTACCTCTCTATTTTCCCCTTTCAAACAAATCTCTACTACACTTTGTGCCTATTTTCCCTTTGAATCTCTGCAGATGGTGTTAGCACAAGGTTCTGTGAACAATGTTTGATAAATAGAAAAACGGATTCAAAACTTTTTAGATGATTAAAACCTTAATTAACCTGCTTTAAACTTAAAATCTCAAGTGAACCAAGCTAGATCAGCTGTGTTTTTGTTAGTGTTTTCAGTATGATTTGATATAAATTCAAGCACAAAGTTTGAGAATCAAAAAAATGCATAATGTAGTTAAGCTTGGACCTCTGAAGTCATTAGGGTCTCCTTTAATTACCAAGAAGTTACATGAATGATGTAGAAAAATTTCTTTCCTGCTTCTTAGAGAAAACGTAAACAGCTTCATTAAATGCATTGTTTAATTGCTGCATAGCAAATTATCGAACATTTGATGGCTTAAAACACCACATTTATAACAACATAGTTTCTTTGGGACACTTTAGTTCTCAAAAGGCTGCAATTACTGTGCTTGCCATAGCAAGGTATTCATTGGATGCTCAAGTGGGAAAGGAAAGGATTTGTGTTCTGTGCTCATGGTTGTTAGCAGCTTTTAGTTCTTTAAGACTATAAGATGCATAGAACCTTGTTTCCTTCACTAAATGTAGTGAGGTTCTTCTATGTTATAAAATTTATCTGTATTTATTTGCACTGTAAAATAGTGTTCCATTTTATGAATACACTATATTTTGGTTGTCTACTCTGGTATTTGGGTTTTTTCCATTTTTGGGGTGTTATAATGTTTCTGTGAATACACACATGTATTCTGTGTTGACATGTTTTCATTTCTCTTGAGCAGACTTCTTATGGAGAAATTTAGTATAGATTTGTTTGGGATTTTCTTTGTCTTAATAGTCAATTTTAGTATTATGTCCTATATATTTGGAGTACAACCAAAAGTTAAGCACTTATCAGAGGAAATATTCCCCATGAGACTATGCTACTTTGCATTTGATTTCCATGGTTGACTCTCTCTGATTAAAACTGATTCATATGTAGAATCTGAATGGAAATGGAATCCTGTAGTGAGGGCTTAATTTTCAGATAAATGTGAAAACTTCTTTTCCTTAAAAGGAAGCAAATGCTGCTCTGCAGCATCAGAAACATGCTGATATAAGGTAAGTTCCACAAAATATTAGAGAAGTTTTAGACATGCAAAGTTAATCAGACAACATTAAGTATTTCTACATCTGTGCTTACGAAAGTAATGGAAAATCACATTGAGAAGGAATATTAAAGTATATTCAGTATTCCTCTCAATTTGGAATTGTGTTAAAATGATCACATTATTTCAAGCATTTCCTCAAGGACTTAAAAACAAAGAGCTGATGAAGAAACTTTTTATATATCCTTATGAATAAAGTCATAAAGATTACAGTAAAACCTCAGTAATTCAGATTCAGTGAACAAAAACTTGCAATAATTTAGATAAGTATTTAAGTGTGCTTTAAACTTTTAGTGGGCTGGGATTTAGCCCAGTAGGTAGAACACTGCTCTTCAGTCTCTGAGGCCCCCAGTTCGATTCCCAGCACCCCAAAAATGAGAGAAGGATGTGGCAACCCACTCCCAAGGCAATCCCAAAACAATCTGCCATTGATAACCCTATGAGGGTCACTATGAGTCGGATACCGACTCGATGGCACACAACAACAACAACAACAAACTTTTAGTACTTATTTTAAAAAGTTTTGCAGTACATATAAATTATGTAAAAATGGTTATGGGGTGAATGTTTGTGACTCTCCAAAATTCATATTGAACTCTTGGTTTCCATTTGGAAGTAGAGGTTTTGGAAAATAATTAGTGCCAATAAGTTCTTGAAGGTAGGGCTCCTATGAAGGAATCAGTGGCCTTATAGGAAGAGAAACTAGAGCTTACACTGCCTTTGCCATATTAAAAAACAACCATCTGGAACCCATCATGAGAGAGCCCTCACCAGACCTCAAAACTGTCAGCTTCATCTGGACTTTACAGCCTCCAAGGCTGTGAAAAATAAATATCTGATGTTTAAATTACTCAAACAATTTTGTTATAGTAGCTTAAGCAGATTGACATAATTTTAGGAAAGACATGTATTTTTATCACCTTCAATATTCTTAGAAATTTATTTAAATACAATCTACATGTTACAGATTATTTTTATTTACTCATTAGAGAGAAGTATATTTATATATATAATACACTTCTAATATAATTTTAAATATTATTGGTAATTTAGTTTGAGCAAGCTTTTTTGCTTTAGCAGTCTACAACATTGATTTCCTATAATGATTTGTTTTCCTTCAAAATTTTCTTAATTGCTGAAGGGTAATTTTACTCATTTATTTATATATTTAAAATACAATTTTTATAAGAAAACATTTTTCTTGATAAACAAGCCTACCATATTTTGATATGCTCATGATAAGGTATACATTTTAGAATCTCTAAGAACAATTTCTTTTTTTTGGTTCTTTATTTCTCCCTTTCTTGGTAAATGATGGTGGGGTACAGAGTAATACAGCATTGGCTATTTCCATTATGCAACTATTACATCACTTTTGGTTATACTTTTATCAACTTACAATGTTTATGGAGCCTTATGACTAATATGTAGTAAAACTCAAATGCATATTTGGGTTATATTCCCCTATTTTTCCAATGTACTCAGGAAATTGCATTGTTTACATTCAGATTATCCTCTCCCCATTTATCTCTCTACATTGATCCTCCTCCCCATCCCACCTTCTGCAATCTTTGCTTCCTTCTGCTAGTTCCCTCTCTCCTTCTTTCTACTCTTTATATTGTCCCTTCTTCACTGTTTAATTATGCATATTTTATATGTCAACTTATGTATAGGATTTTTTTCTTCTTTAAGATTCAGCTCCCACATATGAGAACATATGGTATTTCTCTTTTTAAGCTTTTGTTCATTCACTTAAGATGATGTTCTCCAGTTCTACTATTTTGCTGCAAATGACATTTCATTTTTTATTGCTGAGTAGTATTCCATTGTGTATATATACCATCAATTTTATCCATTCTTTTGTTGATGGGGAACTTGGTTGGTTCCATATCATTGCTATTGTGAAAAGTGCAACACTGAATATGGAGATGCAGGTGTCTCTGTGGTATGACGACTTGTCTCCCTTTGGATACATTCCAAGTAGTGGTATTGCTGGGTCATATGGTAATTCTACTTTTAGTTTTCGAGGTATCTCCATATTGATTTCCAAAGTGGTTGAACCAATTTACAGTCTCATCAACAGTGCAAGAGGGCTCCTTTTTCTCCACACCCTCGCCAGCATTTATTATAATTTGTTTTGTTGAACTTCACCATTCTTACGGACGTTGGGTGGAATCTCAGAGTTGTTTTGATTTACATTTCCCTAATAGCTAGGTATATTAAGTATTTTTCATGTGTTTCAAGCCTTACAAACTTCTTCACTTGAGAACTATCTGTCCAATTCCTTTGCCTCCTTGTATATTGGATTATTTGTTGCCTTAGAATTTGCTTGAGTTCTTTGTAAATTTTAGAAATTAGTCCCCTGTCAGATGTGTAAAATGCAAAGATTTTCTCACATTCAGTCAGCCCTTCCTTAACTCTGTTAATTGTTTCCCTTATAATTACATGTAATTCCATTTGTCTACTCTTGGTGTGACTTCTGAGTGATTGGAGTTTTATTAAGGAAATGCTTTCCTGTGCCTATGTGTTGGAGCATGTTTCCTATCTTATCTTCTGGTAGTTTTAAGGTTTCTAATATTATGTTGAGGTCTTTTATCCATTTTGAGTTGGTTCTCATGCAAATTGAGAGGTACAGGTCTGTTTTCATTTTTCTGCTGGTGGAAATCCAAGTTTTCCAGGACCATTTGATGAAGAGGCTATCTTTTCTGCAATTTGAGTGCTTAGACCCTTTGTCAAAAATCAGGTGGCTATAGATGGGTGGGTGTATCTCTGGGTCTTCAATTCTGTTCCACTGGTCTTTAGGTCTATTTTTGTGCAAGTAGCAAGCTGTTTTTGCTACTATAGCCCTATAATATAAAGTCAGGGATTGCAATCCCCCTTGAACCGGTTTTGTAGCATAAGAGTGTTTTGGCTATATGTGGTCTTCTGTGTTTCCATATGAATTTTTAGATTATTTTTTCTATTTCTGCAAAGTCTGTCATTGGAATTTTAATAGAAATTGCATTAAATTTATAAACTGCTTTTGGTAGTATAGCCATTTTTACAATATTGATTCTCCAAATCCATGAGCAGGGAGGTGCTTCCACCTTCTAATTTCTTTTACAATTTCTTTCTTTAATGTTTTGAAGTTTTCCTTGCAGAGATCTTCAAGGTATTTGGTTAGATTTATGCCTAAGTATTTAAGTTTATGGTGAGCTGTCATGAAAGGGATTGTTGCCTTAATTTCCTTCTCTTCCAGTTCACAGCTCAAACAAAGGAAGGCTACTGATTTTGGGGTGTTCATTTTTTTATACTACCACTTCGCTAAAGGAGTTAATTGGGTCTGAATGTTTTTAGAGGAATTCTTTGGGTCTTGTAGGTAAGTAATCATGTCATCCATAAAATAAAGATAATTTGACCCCTTCTTTGTCTAACTGTATCCCATTGATGTTTGCCTTGATCTTGATAATTTCTGTCTTAGTGATCCTTTTGGCATTGGTTTGTTGTTGGTGTTCTAATTCCTTGAGATGTGTTGTTAAGTTTTTACTTGGGCCTTCCCTAACCAGAACAATTTCTGATATATTTTCCTTCCATGTTGTTTGTACAGTTAGTTAATAAATACTTAAATGATTCCAATGATGTATCATATAATTATATGTGAACATTGTATTTTTAAATAGGATATTGTATTCTTGTAGTAGGCCATATTGACTTATATTTTCACATTTCAATTCACTTAATACAAACTAAAACCTGATTAAGCAAACCTGATTATACATAGGCATATTACATGAAATTGATATCTTCAGTTCGCATATGAACAAGGGAGAATCACTTTTCTAGGTTTATTCTTGAAGTCGTGGATCTATTAATCAGTGATTATATCTAATTACTTCCTGCAATAACCCCACACATTAGTTCCATGAACATAGGATTTCAGGTCTGAAAAGACATAATACTGTGAGAACTGCATTTTGAAGAAATTCTCAAGTGCAGCACTACTAACATTGTGAATTGGATAACTTTTGTTGTTGGATAATAACAAATCATGTTGTAGGAGACTTTCCTGCTCTTTGGTTGTTGTTGTTGTTGTTGTTAGGAGCCGTCGAGTCGGTATCCGACTCATAGCAACCCTCATAGGGTTTTCAATGGCTGAATGTTTCTTGGGATTGCCTTGGGAGTGGATTGCCAGGTCCTTCTCCCATTTTTGCGGTGCTGGGAATTGAACTCGGGGCCTCAGAGACTGCACCACAGCGCTCTACCCACTGAGCTAAATCCCAGCCCCTTGCTCTATGGAGAATGTTTAATAACATCCCTGGATTCTATCTATACAGCAGGTGATAATCTCCTCCTCCATATCCTACCACAATCAAAACCAACTTCAGATGCTGCCATATGTACCCTAGAAGGGAAAAATTGGAAAAAAATCACCATTTGATAACTACTGATCTACTCTGGTTTCCTTCTCAATTTTGAATGAAGAATATGTCTGCAGTTATTTTGTACATGTATGTTCACTTTGAAGGAGTTTACCTTGCTTAACTTTGGTGAGGTTCAATTTCCTTACTTACAATGCATGTGGAAAGCAATATATTGAATTATGTGGAATAAGATGAAATATATAAAACATATATAATGAGAATTCACATATACTAGGAATGCCATACTTGTTCATTTCCTCTTCCTGGACTTTTATAAGACCAAATTTGAAATTCAGATTTTAGGGAAGGGTTAGAATTTTCTTAGGTAAGGAATTAAAATTTTTCTACAAAGTTTGTAAAGCTCTGAAGTTTTACCCAAAGATGGTAATATTTTTAAAGGTAAGGGATCTAAACATCAATCACACAAGTAAGACTGCATGGGCACATAGCCTACAAAACCAGTAGCTTTTAGATCCAAGGCCTAGAAGTATATCAGAGAAGGATCAAGAACTAAGTTCTGTCTGATCCCTTATAGATGAGCTATGTACAAAGGTTTTCTCCTGTTTATTTATAACTGTTCACTCTGCTAGTCTTTGTTGCTGTTGTTGTTGTTGTTAGGTGCCATCGAGTCAGTATCCGACTCATAGTGACCCCCATAGCGTTTTCAATGGCTGTCTCGGGATTGCCTTGGGAGTGGATTGCCTGGTCCTTCTCCCATTTTTGCGGTGCTGGGAATTGAACTCGGGACCTCAGAGACTGCAGCACAGTGCTCTACCAACTGAGCTAAATCCCAGCCCCTGCTAGTCCTAGTAAATATAAAACTCGAAGCATTGTCTGGTTGACCTTGGAATATTGACATTTATGCCTAGCAGAAGAGATTATCAAATAATTGATAGGAGTATAAAACAAACAAACAAAAACTCCAACCAGTTAAGAATAAGAATACAAAAGAGGGCTCAGCATCAGACTTTGAACATGTGTACTTCCAAACTGGAGTCTTGGTCTCATGATTTGCCTATTCTAACTAGCACTGGAAGCTTTTCGAATGAAGATTTTGATTATAAATTAAGGAATGTGAAAATCCATTAAGTATATTTTGTTGTGGTTCTCATTGTTAGGTGCATCTAGTCAGTGTCTGACTCACCGTGATACAACGTACAACAGGCAAAACAGTTTGTTAGTGTTTCTCTGCTATTCATAGGGTTTTCAATGGCAGATTGGTTTTTGGAGTGAGTTGCCAGGTCCTTCTCCCAAGCCTACAGCACCTGGTGTTCCCAGGTGGTCTCTCATCCAAGTACTAACCAGGCTCAACCCTGCTAGTTTCTGAGATCCAACAGGATCGGATACCTCAATGGTACAGCTGCTATCCGATTTCATTAAATTCAAGCTACTTTTGGTTTGTGGTCAAAATTCTAGTTATGCTGTTAGTGTGAATAGTTTCAGTGCCACAACTAAGTTGAATTTCAAATTCTGTCCTTTCAGTTAGAAGGATTGCTGCTCCCTAAATAATTGATTTCATAGAAAGGCGAATCTTATCAAGGGATTCCATTGATGTTCAGAGGTTGTAGTCCCTTAGCTACTGGCTATCAACTTTAGGAGTGACATTCAAATATGCTAGCCTTTCTTTTAAGATTGATGGTTGCCACCGGCAATATTTTCACTATGTTGCTATAAAACTAAAAATATAAGCAAATCTTTACCACCTAAAGGCTTTATTTGGTGTGCACCCAAGTAGAGTCAGTGTCTGTTGCTATCTTATATAAGAATATATACATACAAGTTATTCAAATAAGTTTGCAAGCTGTCTCTCTAGGGTCTTTTGATTAATAAGAAACTTATGACCAAATACAGTACATAAATCTGTACATAATTCATACATTAATATCAGGAGTTGGTACAGAAATGCCTTGCTTTTTGTAGACTAGCATTAAGTTTAGATATTAGACACAATTCCCTTTCCTCTATTTGTATTAATGTGCAGCATCCTTTCCATAGTCCATTACTCAAGTTTATGTTATGTCTAAGGACTTTCATGTATAAACATACCTTACTCTTGGCAGCTGATTTAAAATTTATGATGATATTATTGTAGTAAACTTAGGCTTTGATGATCTTAATATAGGTAAAAATAATAAATAAAATATTAATATATTCACATGCCAATACTAATGACAGACTCATTACTTCTCCATTTATTCTTTGAAAAAAACTTCAGAGATGTTTATTTTAAATGCCTTTAGATGTTTTTAAAAAATATTTTTTTCTGGGAAGGTTGTATGATCACTAAATAAAAATGCAGTTTTGTAATTTTTTATCTCATAACAAAACATCTATACAACTTTAAGTAATCAGAATTGTTGGTGATATGGCTTTTAATGCATCCTTCATGTAAGATAGAGAAACATCACAAAAAGTAAATTATTACTGTGTTAAATAAAACTATTTACAAACTGCATTGTTTACTTTTCCAGAAGCTGGTGGTAAAGATTCTGTCCTCGCACAAGGAGGCCAAGCCCTCATGAGTGATCCCTGAATACCTCAGATCATCTCCCAGCCACCTGAGAATACCTGATTCTCCATGATGCTGACTCCTGTTGAATCTTAAGTACATCAGAAAGACCTGTGCTGCCATCAGACATGGATGCTTAGATATTTCAGGAATATGAGGTGTGATTGAAAAATACGGTGAATGTTTAAGTCAAAAATTTATTACAGTAAAATACACATTGCCATTGTTGTTGTTGTTGTTAGGTGCGGTCGAGTCGGTATCCAACTCATAGCGACCCTCATGGGGTTTTCAATGGCTGATTGTTTCGGGATTGCCTTGGGAGTGGATTGCCAGGTCCTTCTCCCATTTTTGCGGTGCTGGGAATCGAACTCAGGACCTCAGAGACTGCAGTGCAGTGCTCTACCAACTGAGCTAAATCCCAGCCCTTACATTGTCATTAATTCCCCCTAAAAATATAACCCCTGGCTTGAGCACACTTGTCCCTTCCTTCTTCCCAATTTCTGAAGCAGTTCTGGAAGTCCTCTTTTGTGAGGGTCTTTAGTTTCATCCTCCATTATAACAATGCTATGCCTCACACATTTCTTCTGGTATGGTAATTTCTGTCAAGTAAAAACGTGTCACTGTGCTCTTATCTATTTTGTTCACTGGATCTAGACATGTGTGACTTATGGCTCTTCCCAAAAGTCAAAATTATCATGAGAGCTAAACATTTTGAATTCATTCAGAACATCAAAGAGACACTCATGAAAGAAGACTCAGAACTGCTTTACAAAGTGGCAAGAACAATAGGATAAGTACGATTAACCTGCAGGGGGTGTTTTGAAGGAGATTACTGGTAATATGACTTTTACTATAATCAATTTTGTCTTTTTAAACATTCATTCTATCTTCTGAATGTACTTCCTATATTTCTTTGTATTAACTTTCTCAGAGTCTTAAGACTAAACATCACATCTGATTGTCATATGTAAAGTTTTTTGGGTCAAGAAGTTTGAAATGTGTTAGACATTAATGGATAACTAATATACAAGCTTAAAAATAGTACTTCATTGAGCTATATGCCTTCTACAAGGAGTATTGTTGATTAAGTTTGAATCTAGCACATCGATTGTCACAGGGTAACACTTCTTTTTTGTACTGTTTCACATCTAATGTCTAAATTTCTGATATTATTACCCCCCCCGTAGTATATATGTACATGATTCCTGCAGAGTTTCACAAAAATAATAGCTAAAATACATGATTTGGTACAAATGCTGATGGAAAACTGATGCAATATCATATAACAATGTATATCATAACTCATAAAATTTTAACTTAAAAAATGTGAAATGCTGTGACCAGGAAATCATTGAGACAATGGAGCTATTCTTAAATAAAGTGTTTGTGTCAATTCTCAATTATAAAAAGCTAAATATTTAGCTCATTTTGTGAAATATGTTTATAAATGTTAAAGTGTTATAATTCATCTGGAAACATTTTGTTTCCCTGATGAACCCTAGAAAACCAATAAGAGAAAGTGATACATTCACAATGCATAGAGGTCTCACTGACTCATATTTGTAACAATTTCAAACTGTGAAATGTGTTTTTAATATGTTATATTGCATCTGGATTTCAAATAAAAATCACCAAGCTCCTACTCAATTTTCAAATTCTTTTTATTTTGCTTTGTTTTGGTCTGGTTTTGTAAAAATACCAAAAACACTAGTGACATATTTCAGAGAGTCCTTTCATACTATTTTAGACTAATTTGGGCTAAATAGAGACCAGATTTCATTACAAAATTTAACTAAAGCGGATGTTTAGATAAATTCCTTTAGCCCATTTAAATGGAATTTAAATGCACTCTCTGCACTCTCTCTTTCTCTTTCTGAACTCTTTTCATCCATCTATTTTTCACAATGTTTTATATACTTCAGTAGAAGTGGAATGAGTGGCCAAACCACAAAGACGAGCATATAATTAATTCAGTCTCAGGAACAGCTATATTTCAGATGTCTTAGAGAGAGTTTGAGTAGAAATAACAATTGACCTGAATCTAAAGAATAAGTAGAACCACGTAGAGCAGCCATAGCCCAATGGCATCCGATCCCATCAGATCTCAGAAGCTAAGCAGGATTGGGCCTGGTTAGTGCTTGGACGGGAGACCACTTGGGAACACCAGATACTGTAGCCTTGGGAGAAGGACCCAGCCATCCATAACTAAAAATCAATCTGCCATTGAAAACCCAGCAGAGAAGCACTGACAATAGTTTCACCTTTTGGATGGAGGGTCACTATGAGTTGGATACCAACTCGAGGGCACCTAACACCACCACCCAGATAGAACAGACTAAGAGTTTATACATCAAATTGATGTATTATGTGAAAATACTCAACATATAAGTAGAAAATGGGAAGAAGAGTTTAAAGTCAAGAATTGATGTAAAAAAACAGTGAGAAATAAGGAGGAACAAGATGGATAACTTGATTTTAGAGAATTCAGCTTAATTACAAAATTTATTATATCTAGCAATGATCCACATATTATAAATCTGGTTAGAGAGAAAGCTGATACTGAGATCTGGCAGGAAGATATCAAGAACCTAGCTTGGGAAGATAGTGTCTTAATTTTCCTCGCCACTTCTCTTAACTCTACTATCTCTATTTTTTCTAACTTTGAATTTTTAATTCAGGATATTGCATTTGCTTAAGGAAAAATATATAAAATGGAATACTAGTCAGCAATCAAAAAAATGAAATAATGTCATTTGCAGCAAAATGGATGGAATTGGAGAAAATTATCTTAAGTGAACAAACACAAGCCCAACAAGAGAAATACCATATGTTCTCACTCACATGTGGGAGCTGAATCAAATTTAAATGAAGAAAAAAATCCTATACATAAATGAAACATGATAAAATGCTAATGTAAACTAAGCGGAGAAGGGACAATTCAAGGAGTGCAAAGAAGGAGGAAAGGATCTAGCAAAAGGAAGCAATGATGGGAGAAGACAGGAGGGGAGGAGGGATAAGGAGGAGAAAGGAATGAGAGAGAGGGTGACCTCAAAGTGAACAGCCCAACTTTAATAGTTCAGGAAACAATTATAATAATACCAACAATACCAAAGGATGGTAATAATGCAAATGGGCTAGATTATTCATGTAATACTGCTAACAGCATAAAAAGATAGATCACTACAGAAAAAAGTGTGGACTTAAATCATAATCGGGATGCAAGTGTATACAGTAAAATATTCCCATAAAAAGACATGCAAGTGGAAGAGAGGTCATTGGTTGGAGGTGGGAGAGGGGGGAAGAGAGGCACAAGAGGGTATGGGGGAAGTTATCTGTGCAATGTACAATGAAACACATATATGGAAATGTCACTATCCCTACTTTTTAATCATCTATACATTGTGGCAAGGAATAAACAGCTGAACAAATAAATGCTAACCTTTGTACTAACACAATGTTAGATAGGACTATTATCAAAGTGCAAGCCAATAGCATTTGATAATGGCCAAATATAGGCAAAGAGAATTGAGAAATACTTAGCCTCTTACATGTCTAGTTTTAAAACTGGAAGAGTGATGGGACCAAATGGAAAGATGATAAATTTATAAAATAAAAGAATAGAACTTGGGAGTTTCAGATGTGGGATTAATAATAAGTCAGCTTTGAATTTTATGAGTTCTACATAATGACAAAGTATATTTATGGATATGCGGATATATACATATGTGTTTAACCTGATAATAAACTCAAAGACATCACAAGGAAGGAAATTTTCAAGATAATAAACACTAAAAGATGAAAATATTCTCCAAAAAATATTAGTACCCTAATTCAGCATTATATAAAAAGAGTTACATAGTATGATCAAGTATAGTTTATCTCAGAAATGCAAAGTTTGTTGTTGTTAGGTGCCATCGAGTCTGGTCTGACTCATAACAACTTTATGTACAACAGAACAAAACCCTACATGACACAGTGGCATGCACACACTTTGTTATGTTTAAGTCCATTGTTACAGCCATTGTGTCAGCTCATCTACTTGAGAGACTTCCTTTTTTTCACTGACCCCCCCACTGTCTCTTGACAACATGTCGAAAATACATAAGATACTGTCTAGCCATCCTTATTTTTAAGGAGCACTCTAGTTGCACTTCTAGGACAGACTCTTGGTTCCTTTGGCAGTCCATGGTATATTCAACATTCATCTCCAGCACAATAATTCAAATGATTCAATTAGTCTCCTGTTTTCCTTATTCAATGTCTTGCTTCCACAAGCATATGATGGAACTGAAAATACCATGGCATGAGTCAGGCACACCTTCATTTTCAATGGGACATCTTTACTTTTCAAAACTTTAAAGAGGTTGTTTGCAATAGCTTTTCAAAGTGCAATCTGTCTTTTGATTACCAGCACTATATCAGATAGTGTTTCTCTGCTATCCATAAGGTTTTCAATGGCCAATTATTTCAGGAGTGGACTTCCAGGTCCTTCTCTGTCTTAGTCTGGGAGTTCAGTTGAAACATGTGCACCATGAGTGGCCCTGCTGGTATCTAAAATACCGGGGGCAAAGCTTTCAGCATCACAGCAACACACAAGGCCCCTAAATATGACAAACTGACATAAAAGTGAGGGAAAGTTTGTTTAACACATGAAAATAAATTAATAAACTGACATATTGGACAAATAGACAATTGCCATGCCATATATAAGAGCAGAATTCTGACTCAGAAGCTCTGTATCAGCCATTCTGGAATGCCACCCCTCAACTTGTGCAGCAGTTTGCCCAGAGAGGCTAGACTTTTTCAGTTGCTGACAGCTTCCTTAATTTTTGCCCTTTCTTCTGACCCAACAATCACCCCAGAAAGCCAAGCATGCTCCCTAAACCAACAGCACTGGATTCCCTCCTCCTAGTTACCCTACCTCCAGCTTTCCTACATCAACAAACTCCAGCTAGATCCCAAATGAAGCCTTGCCTTTTACTCTATTGTAATTTTTCCCACTCTTGTGTCTACCTTTGAACTTCTGCCAAACTCAAGTGATGGTGGCTGCTCCTCTTGTTATGGGAAGCTCTGAGTAAATAGCTCCTGTTTGTTCTCAATGGGAAAGTCTTTGCATATTTCCACATAGCCAAATAACATAACTCATAAAGCAAATCTAAGTGACAAAACTCAGGCTACAATGAAAAATAGATATACCTTCTTTTCAAATGGCCCTGAAATCTTAAATGTTTATATCACATACCTGACTTCAAAGAAATATCATTAGTGAAATAAATAAATAAATATTATAGAGAAAATTATCCAAATATCTAGAAAACCAGAAAAAAAAAAGCTTTATTGTTAAAACAACTATAGTCAAAAAGGAATATCCATCTGAAATTGCTGAATATTTAGAAAATAAATACTATTTAAAAACTGGTTAAGAATGTATATGGGACAACTAATGAGTCAGAAAAGAAATTAGAGGCTGAAGACACATATAATACATAAGGCTTAAATTAGGTGAATTAAACTCCCAGCTCAAGAAAAATTACAAAATAAATATAAAAGTAGAGGAAAAATTACAAGTGATTAGAAGCAAAAACTGATAAATGATGAAATAAAAACAATAATAGAAAAAATAAGTGCTGGATCTTTGCGATGAAAAATATAATAAAATAACCAAGTATGCTCAGGTTCAATCACCAGGACAGAAGGAGGAGGAGGAGGAGGAAAAAAAGAAGAGGAGGAGGAGGTAAAAAGAAAAGGAGGAAGAAAAGTAATGCTATAATAAGGGCTGGGATTTAGCTCAGTGGGCTGGGATTTAGCTCAGTTGGTAGAGCACTGCACTGCAGTCTCTGAGGTCCCGAGTTCAATTCCCAGCACTGCAAAAATGGGAGAAGGATTTGGTAATCCACTCCCAAGGCAATCCTGAAATAGTCAGCCATTGAAAACCCTATGAGGGTCACTATGAGTTGGATACTGGCTCAATGGTACACAAAAACAACAACAACAACAACAATAAAATTAAATTGTTATCTAGCTAAATTTTAAAAAATGAGTGCACATACCTTAAAATTAAATAAGGGAGAAATAATTTGAAATAACATTTAAAAACCTGGGTGAATGACATTTTTTACAAACCTAATAAACTAAATATATATTCAGAAAAGATACACACAAACTCTTAGTAGAGAAATTTAGTAGATACATTCCAAAACTTCAAGGCCATTAAACATTGAATTAAATAATTTCATTGCTATTTAAACTTTTTGTAAAATATACTAATAGGAAGGAAACCTAACAAAGCTAGAAAACAGTTTGCACACAATAATATAAAATATTTTAAGTTTATCCATTCAAAACAAAAAGGAAGGATTAGTAAATAGAAGCTAGTGTATATTTGTAGAATTAGAAAATACAACCAATGATGGTTTATCTCAGGAATATATGGCAATCTACTGATATAATTTCATATCCATTCTGATATAATGGATATATCCATATAACTGATATAATTTTATATCCATAAACATAAAAATTCATAAAAATATATGTATGTGTTTTGTATGTGTTCCTCTTAGTGACAATTAGAAATTAAGTATTTCCTTTATATTTTCTATTGTTTTTAAGTACACACATGAAACTTATTTCTGCGAACATAGAGTTCACACATGTATATGTGTAATATTGAGAAATGTGGCATTCAACTCACATACATTTATTTACACTTCCACATAAATTCATGTTTTTGTATGATGTTAATCTAGAAAATAATAGGTTATATTTTTGTTTGTGAAAGTATTTATTCAGCCTCAGGTTCCTATTTATTTCTGCATTGTATGCTTGTTCTATCATGATTATAAGTTCATGAACATCAAAAGAAGATATAAATTGTAAAAAACTTAATAGGTGAAATAGTGTCTTATTTGCATGTGTATATAAGGTATTTAAATATTTGGGGATGTTTACAATTTTTGTTTATCTTTTCACCTTCTGCTGCCTGGGACTTACCAGTTAAGAGAATAATATTTCTCCTTTCTCTGTCCCCAAATCAGACATTTTAAAGAGTAACAGCTGTTTTAATAATTGTATGAATTATTTACACAAAGTTCCAGAAATGGCATTTATACTTTACAGGAGAAATCCATGCTCATTTCATTTATCTTTGAAGTTTAAGAGAGTAGTATTATGCCTCTGTTTTGCAGATTAAATTCATTAGGCTTATTAAAAATATCTGTAGCTTATTTTAGCTGTCCCTGCTCTGATATATTTGAGGGAATATTTAACTACTGAACTTTTTAAACTTACAAAATGACTTTTTATTTCACTTTGAAATTATCATTCCAAGCACCCTGCTTCTGCAAGTTTAACATTTTGCATTTATGGGAAAAATAAATTTTTAAACTCATTGTTAGGGAATAATAATTATGAAATATCTGCAGTAAAAAGGCCTTAAACCTTACGTAGCTAAAAAATGTTTAGAACTTTCTTTGTCTTAAAAAATTCTAGTCTTTCAAGCAACTATTATTTCTTCGCATAATAATTATTTGAGTATAATTCAGCAGAATCTTTTATACCTGCTACTGTAATTTACTTTGTCATTGTTTTCTGACTACCATTAAAGAAATCACATTGCTCCCAAATTTTTCGGTAGTGTGTTAAGTTTAACTTAAACTTATAACTACCCATGTGTGTTCCCAAAATTTTCTGGTAAGAACATTTTCTTTTTCTTATCCTGATGGTATCTCAACTATTCCCTTGTCCAATTTTAATATTTCACATGATTTCGGCTTCCAAAATAACAAAGAGAATTTTCAAGTTTTCTCAAATGATATACATAAAATAATAATCCTAATTTCATGAACTTGTCCATACAACATACTCATTTTTGTGTTTCTAGGTGTTGTTGTTAGGTGCTGTTGAGTTGGGCCCAACATATAACTCCACGTACAACATAACAAAATACTCCATAATTCTGTGCTAGGCACATGATCATTTTTAGTTTAAGTCCATTGTTGCAGCCACTGTATCAATCCATCAAGTTGAATGTTTTCCTTTTTGTCATTGATCTGACACTCTCTCAAACATGAGGTCTTCTTCCAGGGATTTGTTCTTCTTGACAACATGTCCAAAATACATAAGACACAGTCTAACCATCCTTGCTTCCAAGGAAGAGTCTGGTTACACTTCTAGGACAGATCTATTGATTCTTTTGGCAGCCCATGGTATATTTAATATTCATCTCCAGCAGTGTAATTTAAAATCATCAATTCTTTTCCTGTCTCCCTTACTCAACACCCAGTCTTCACAGCCATATGATGCAACTGAAAATACCATGGCATGTGTCAGGCACACCTTCATCTCAATGTGACATCTTTACTTTTTAGCACTTTAAGGAGGTCTTTTGCAACAGCTTTTTCCAATACAATAGGTCTTTTGATTTCTTGACTGCTGCTTCTGTGGGTGTTGACTGTAGAACAAAGTAAAACAAGATCTTACATGACCTCAACCTTTTCTCCATTTATTATAAACTTGTATATTGACCCCGTTTAAAAGATTTTTGTTTTGTTGATGTTGAGGTGCAATCCATACTGAAGGCTGTGTTCTTAGATCTTCATCAGTAAATGCAAACAAAGTTAAGTCATCTGCACAATGCATTCTGTTAATGAGTCTTCCTCCAATCATAATGCCATATTCCTGTTCATAAAGTCCAGCTTCTCAGATTATTTGCTCAGCATACATAATGAAGAGGTATAATGAAAGAATACAGCCCTAATACACACCTTTCTTGACTTTAAACCAGGCATTGTTTCCTTGTTCTGTTTGAACAACTGCCTCCTGATCTGTGTACAGATTCCTCATGAATACAATTAAATGCTCTGAATGGGAATGGTATTCCCATTCTTCACAACGTTATCCATAGTTTAGTATGATCCATACAGTCAAATGCCTTTGCAAAATCAATAAAACATAGACAGACATCTTTCTGGCATTCTTTGCTTTCAGCTAATATCCATCTGACATAAGCAATGATGTCTCTGATTCTCCCTCTTCTGAATCCAGCTTGATTTTCAAGCAGTTCCCTGTTTACCTATGCTGCAGCTGCTTTTGAATGATCTTTAGCAAAATTTTACTTCTGTGTAATATTAATGATATTATTCATCCAACATCATTTCTGTCACCAAGGTGATATTTACCAACTACTGAGCCACCTTCTTTTGTTTCCAAATTTTCCTGTCCAGTCACCAGTAATACATAAACTGATTTTTTCAAGTAATTTCCTTTCTTACATTCATCACAGCTTTCTGTTTTTCTTTAGCTATTACTTTAGAGTTAAATTTGTATGTCAATAAACTGGTCATAAGTAGGTATTTATTTCCCTAAGGAATATCTAGCTGCTAGCATCTTTCTTCTGCCTTCTAATTTAAGAGAGAACATTTGACTTTCAAATTTTTAGATCCAGTTGTCTCCTTATCTCAGAACTCTAGACTCCTATACAACTATCTATACAATATCTGCGCTTAAATGTCAAATGATCAATCCAGCTTAATCTGCTCCAAACCAAACCCTTTTCCCATGTCCCTCACACCATGCATTTTGTCCATTCCAGTCACTTATATTATTAGGTTGCTCAAGCCCCAAACTTTGATATCATCTTTGACTATTTTCCCCTTTACACATCACATCCAGTATCTCCAGCAAATCATTCTCATTTCAGTTACAAAAGAATTCCAGATGTGATCATGATTCCCA
Organism: Pedetes capensis; assembly: GCA_007922755.1. Classification (NCBI taxonomy): domain Eukaryota; kingdom Metazoa; phylum Chordata; class Mammalia; order Rodentia; family Pedetidae; genus Pedetes; species Pedetes capensis. The sequence goes on along the minus strand of VMDO01013936.1, from coordinate 16,328 downwards.
ACACTCACTTCTAACACTATACTCCCAACACTTATCTCCTTGAAATGACAGGTCTCTGGTTTCCTTTCTATAATCCCCACCCCTACAGTCACTTATCCACAGAGGAGATATCTCCAAACCTCCCCCAAATTTTTCCATCACATTATAATGAAAGGGAATATATATATGTGTATATATATGTGTGTATATATATATATGTGTGTGTATATATATATATATATATATATATATATATATATGCGTGTGTGTGTGTTCACTTTGAGGATCTACTCATCCCTGTTAACTGAGCTTAAGCCATGTGCCCCTTCTCAAAACACATGGCATAGTCTTGCATTAAACCTTGTTTATTAACTCTTCCTTATTTCGGAAACAGTGTTCCCTGTGCTGGAGCTGTCCAGGAGAAGTGTATTAAGCATGCTATGTCCCCTTACTTCACTCAGATCTCTGCTTAATTGTCAACTCCTCAGAGAAGGCTACAGGATATTTTTTCTAAAATATTATCTCTGTCATTCCAGATTTCATTGTCCTGCTTATTCTTTTCTTAATCCTCTTACTTTAACTTATCTTTCATACACATTTATTTCTTTCTCATTTATTGTTGTCTCCCATACTGGAAGGAAACTCCAGAAGGGCAAGATGCCTGCTTTGTTTCCACAAATACTTACAACAGTGTCTGCCATAAAGAGGTGCTCTAAATAAATTTCTCCAACAATAAACATAGGAGAGAAATAAGTTGATTGCCTGAACTGTTATTTTCCCAGCAGCTGAACCATTATTCTTTCTCTAGCTGCACATATTTTTTTCCCAAATAGCTGAAATTCTCTTAGAATTGATTTCAGTTTACTGTACATGCCTAAAAAGATAGTAACAACATTCATTGTAAAATCATTTATCATTTAGATTCTTTCACTAATTTAATTTGGCATTGTGCCCTCTTAATATCTGAAACCACCCTGGTTACATGTTTATCCCTGTTTATTCCCTAGAACAAAATAAATTGTAAAGTAATATTCTTTATAATAAGCCTTAGAGAAAGGATGATAAAAACATTTTTATATTTGTGATTAAGTGTCCCATTATGAAGTGATAAAAACTAATTCAGACATATATCATTTTTAATAATTGGATAATCAGATTCTAATACTATAAAATCAAATTATTAAATGAAATAATATGGCATTATTAACATGAAAGTTCCTAAAAAATTTTATTTGGTCCCCGTGGCTACATTAGGATATGTAGTAAATACTGGTTAAAAAATGAGCATGCAGCCCAGCATGGTAGCACAGGCCTATAATCCCAGTGAGTAGGCAGAGGCAGGAGGATTATGAGGTCAAGAGTTCAAGGCCAGAGGTAGCCTGTGTAAGTTAGCTAGACCCTGTCTCAAGATTAAAAGGCAAAAAGAAACAACAAAAAAAGTCCAGGGGGACAGAGGGTGTGGTTCATTGCTAGAGTATCTGACTACATGCATAGATCTAGGTTTGACCTTAATACTGGGGGAAAAAAAAAAAAGAAAGAAGGGAGCTCCCTGAGATCAAAGCCAGACCTTTCCCTGCCTGTATTCTCAGCATAACATAGCACTTTGCAGTAAGAATGAGCTCAGAGAATGGGAGAATATTGAAGTCTAAACAAGATGATTTGTTTTTACTCCTAACACAATAGTAATAATATTATAACAAACAATTCTGAATGCTCTTGTTTTTAGCCAACTGTTTTGTAAAGTTTTTTTCAAAATGTTATTCTTTGCTTATTATTTTTTCTTTTCTTTCCAAGTTTTCTTAATTTCTGAATCTAAAGTATTTGTAATCAAATTAGAAATTACTAGGAAGGAAAATATGTAATAATTCTGAAATCCAGAAATATTAAATGTTAGTTTCTTTTTTGTGTGACTTTTACCAGTGTTATCATATTAGTGTTTGCAAAACATTTTTGAACCTTTTGTGATAGCTTGTCATGCTTGGACCTGGCATTGCATTTAATATTGTAGGAAAACTTTACACAATATAATTTAAGGGTGGCCACAGGGCTCCAAATACTTAAAATGCCTCCCACATCAGCCTGTCCAGATTTCTCTGTTCATTAACAGTCTGCTTGATTTTATTGTATTTTTCTTTCATTGTCTGCCAAATGCCACTCATTTCTCCTCAAATGGCACCCAGACTAATGTGTTTAATATACATATTATATTACTTATTTATGGATTTACTATATGGATTTATTACATATAAATATTATTTATGGCTTTATATATAATTTATATAACTTATGCCATGACTCTCATTTATTTCCTACTTTTTTCTCCTAAAACTATACTTTCTTCATTTCTCATTTTTGCTCTGTGTTCCACAATGGATCTGCTGCATTTTGCATATTAATTTACATGATGATACTCATCTATACAATTTCTCTACTAACAATATCAGTGTTATAGGAATATTTTCATACATCATTCTTTACGGACCTGTGTACTTGTTTCTCTAGAGGATAAACCCTGGACTATGGCTTCTGGTCATAAGTGATATATAGTTTCACTAAATTCTATTGGAGTGCTCTGCACTACTATAATTTTGGTTTTTATTCTAAACAATTCTTAAACCAGTGTTTATGTTTTGAAATTGCATTAGACTAATTATTGGAATTTATGTATCTTTTTTTTTTTCTGGGGTTTAGCTCAGTTAGTAGAGTGCTGCTCTGAGCTATCAAGTCCCTGGATTTGATCCCTAACATCACAAAAATGGGAGAAAGACCTGGCAATCCAGTCCAAAAACAATCTCAAAACAATCAGCCATTGAAAACCCTATGAACAGCCAGGTCACTATGAATCCACCATTTTGGACTGCACCTAACAACAATCTAGTGTATATCTTTTAATATTTTATTTATATAAAATATTTATATAGTGTATGTATCTTACATTCTTATTTGAATTTGCTTATATTAATTCATTTAGCCCTCACAGCAAATCATAATAACCAATGTGTATTATAAAGTATATCAACCACATGGATTATGGAAGGACTCCACAGCCCACTCATGAAACAATCAGCCACTGAAAACTCTTTGAAAAATAGAGAAGCACTGACAATAGTGCCAGGCATGGCAGTGTTAAGGCAGTGTTTCATTCTGTTGTACGCAGGGTCACTATGAGTCAGACCTGACTCGATGGTACCTAACAACAACAATTACATGACTATAGAAACTAAACCTGGATGGGTTAAGTGACCTATATCACACAACAAATAAATGATTCAGACTAGGTTCATTGGTTCCAGGGTTGGTGCTCTTAACCTCCTTTTCATGTACTTCTCAGCCATTTGTATTTCATCCTCATTGTCTCTATTGGTGTGTTTTCACTGGGGTAGATGTTGACTCATTCTGTGGAGCAGATCAGGGAAACAGAGTTTACTCTGGTCCATAGTGGTTGTTGAGAGTGAGCTTTGGCTACTGTGATGTTGCAGAATAGAAGAAATTGAGAGAAAAGTAATGAGAATCATTGGAGGAAGAATATTTCAAGCAGAGAAACAAATGGCCAAAGCCATAGGCAAGAACCAGCTCAGAGAATTTCAGCAAGGAGACCACTGTAGCCAGAACAGACGCAGCAGCAGTGCAATGTGGGAGTAAGAAGCTGGGAGATGAAAATGGTGATGTCCTGGCATGAGGGCATGATGCCAACTCTGTAGGCTTGTGGACTTTGAAAAGAATTTAGCTTTTACCCTAAATGAACATAATCTTAGCTTTTCATGAAAAAGACCACTGCTGCATAGAAAATAGACTATGGGGAGGTCAATGCAGAAACAAGAAAGCTACAAGGATATTTCAAGAGATGAACACAATGCCATACTTCATCATGATACATAATTTTGAAGCACAGTTGCATAGACTTAGGTAATATTCTATTTATAGTTTTCTCATCTATGTTATTAATTGGGTCCATGATTTTCATATTATTCTTATCTATGTTATGCTGGTCTCATAACCTAAAGTAGGCAGATGGCTCTCATATTTCCTTTATTTTTATTTGTTCCTATCAACTCACATAGGAGGGATTATTTCCTGCGTCAATCATCTCAATCTGAGTACAGTGTGATCACTATTTTAATTGCTCCCATGCATATCTTGCTCTTATTTCAATTTGTCCATGTCTGTACCTATAACACTCTGGCATCTGATCTCATCAGATCTTGGAAGCTAAGCAGGATTCAGTCTGGTTAGTACTTGGATGACAGACTGCCTGGGAATACCAGATTCTATAGGCTTGGGAGAAGGACCCGACAGCCCATCCCCAAAACAATCAGCCCATTAAAACCATATGAATAACAGAGAAGCATTGACATAGTGTTGGGTAGTGTTTTGTCTGCTATACATACATAGGGTTGCTATGAGTCAGACTGGACTCCATGGCACCTAACAACAACAATATGCCAATTTGGGTATACTGTGGATTTTTCCGTTTTTTTTTGTTTGTTTGTTTGTTTTTTGTTTTTTGTTTTTTTCTCTTGCTGTAATGGGGGTTGAACCCAGAGTCTCACGCTTGCTTGCTCTGCGAGTGCTGGAACACAGAGCTGCACCCTCAGTCTATTTTTTACTTTTTTTTTTTTTTTTTACTTATTTTATTTATTTATTTATTTTTGAGACAGGGTCTCACTAAGTTACGCAGACTGCCTCTGTTCTTGAACTTGCGATCCTCCTGCCTCCGTCTCCTGAGCCTCTGGGATTACAGGCATGTGCCACTGCGCCAGGCTATGGTATACTGTGTTTTTAAAATCATTAGTGTTTCTGTAGATTTAGATAGTTGGTTTTTGTTATTTGTTATGTGTGTCTTCCATTTTTCAAATGATTTTATTTTATAGTGTCTATTTCCTTCTCTTCTTTTCTCATTGTTGTTGTTGTTAGGTGCTATGGAGTGAGGTCTGACTCATAGCCACCCTCATAGGGTTTTCAATGGCTGATTGGGGATTGCTTTGGGAGTGGATTGCTACATTCTTCTCTCATTTTTGCAGTTTTGGGGCTCAAACCCAGGTCCTCAGAGAGTGCAGAGTAGCCCTCTACCAACTGAGCTAAACCCTAGCCCTTTTTTTCTCATTATGAGACACCAAATGTATGTAGATTTTTTTTCTTTAATGACAATGTTCTTAATTTATAATGTGCCTTTAACTTTATTATTTCGTCCTTGTTTGTGTTTTCATCCTCGCTCTCTATTTCCTTGGTTTTTCCATACTTTTACCATTTTATGTTACCTATTTCTGGGGAACATCAATAATGTTGCAAAATATACCCAAGTTTAGGTCTTTTGGGCTTTTGACAACTATTTGTGTATTTGGCTAAAATAAACTTTTGAAACCATCATTTTAATATTAGATGGTATTTTGAACTAGTAATGTACACTGAAAGATAACTGGTTTACAGTAGTATTTCTTATAATGAACTAAATATTTACTACTCAATATTAACGAATGAAAACATCACATGGAGTTCAGTGAGAAGATAGTGTTGAACTGTTAATCTGTAGATCTTGATGAGTCATCATGATCCTTTTTAAAGAAGGTTCACATAATGCTGATATGATATTGTATCAATTGCTCCAATTTATAAACTTGAGAAATTTTATCTTGAAATAAAATTTCTAATTGCAAAATTATTAAATTACCCTTGTATAGTGAATAGCTTCATGAGAGCCTTTTAAAAATACAAATAAACAATGGCCACACATGTAGTTAGGAGGGACCAATCCCTGGAGAAGGACATCATGTTTGGGAGAGTGGCAGGTAAACAAAAAAAAAGGAAAACCCTCCACCAGATGGATTGATACAGTGTCTGCAACAATGGGCTTAAGCATAAATAAGATCATATGCCTGGCATAGAATCAGGAGTGTTTCAATCTGTTGTACATGGGGCTGTTATGAGTCAGAGTCAACTCGATGGCACCTACCACCACCACTACTACATATGAAAATAGAACTGTGAGTAGCCAGCTCAGGAAACCAACCTACAACCTCTGTAACAATTGGCTCAGGAGGTCTAGGAATTGGCCAATAATTATAAGCCTCTTAATTATTATTAGAGCTTATTCTGTACATCAATGAGTTCCACATCTGTGAATTTAATAAACTGTGAATAAAAAATATTCAAAAAAGTATGCCTGTACTGAACATGTACATTTTTCCTTGGCATTAATCCCTACACAATACAGTATAACAACTATTTACATAGCACTTACACTGAGTTATAATACAAGATGACTTAAAGTATATGGAAAGATGTGCATAGATTATGTGAAATGGTACATCATTGTACATAAGAGAGTTGAACAACAGATTTTGTTATTGGCAGGCTTACCCTTCTGAATAGCTTCCAATCAGCATAACTGATTTTTTTTCCATTACAAAGCTTTCTCAGTCCTCTGCCTATCTTTGATCTATGTCAAAGGGAAAAATAGTGGCTGACTCTCTTGATTCTGCAAATTTTGAATAAATACCCATTGTTCATTTTCATTTTAAGGTCTTCACCTGTTTCCACATTTGCATGAATCACTTAGACTTAAAAGAATACATCTCCCACCCTTAATATTTGTGTACATATGAGATAATTTCTTATTATTTGTGTTGTAGTTTTTACATCTATGTAATTGATCAAGGAGTGGATTTACTAATAGAAAGTGTAACATAAAACCTGAGAATACAGCTTACCAATGTATTGACGGTTTATTCATGAATTTTTTATTCAAAATAAGTTAGGAATGCTTATCATAAATGACTTACAAATCACACTTCATTAGGGTAATATGTGTTGATAAATTTTTCGTTATTGCCAGCCATTGTTCCTTTGGATACCATGTGCACTGAGACATGCTGATCATGTGAAATAAACACACTTCTAACTCCTCAAAACACCCAGAGGATGGATAAGATAACTAAATTCTTGCCTCTGAGCATGACCACATGGGACTCTAAAACAGCTACAAATCAATAATGATCTTGAAGAAAAACTGTATTCTGCATGATTGTACAACAGCCACTATGCTCTATGGATATTACAAATGTGAGATCCATTGGCCAAGACAACTTCTATGCTCCTATTTTTTCACTTCCTTTTATTCCAACTTAGCTAACTACGTTCATAATGATCATATTTCTCTTAAAGTAAACTCTGTCTTCTCTGTGCACACATTTGGTAAAAGCTTAAATATGGTTTAACTAGATGTCTAGTAACAAATCATTCTTACATAAAACCACAACCTGGGTAGTCATAATTTTATACTGATAACTCAAATAGGTCCTAAACACTGCACTGAAATCCTATTGTTTAAAACTCTGTCTCATTTCATAAAACCTTTCCATATATTTGCCCTATCCACAGAAATTCTCACCTATTTTCCTCCTTGTCCTCTCCTCCTTCTCCTTCTCCTTTTGTAGTACTGAGGGATTGAATCCAGGACCTCACACATGTTAGCATGTTACCACTGAGCTGCACCCCTAGCATTTCTTTTTATTCTTTATTTTGAGACAGGGTCTCACTAACTTGCACAGGCTGCCTTGGGCCTCCAACTCAAAATCCTCCAGAGTCATTGGGATCACAGATGTGCACTACAGCACCCAGCCTCATCTCTTTTCTATATCACTTTCTGTTGATGATCCCACTTCCTATTTCACTGAGCAAATTAAAGACATAATAAAAATTCTTTGCTATGTTTGCATAATTCAATTTATAAACCAACCATCTTTGCTATATTTTCTCCTTTTACAATGGAGGAAGTTACCCTCAATTCTTGCTTTTGGCTCCAAATTTCAAATTATATTTATCTCAGAGATTTAGATCTGTTTTTGAAGCCCTGTTCTACAGTGTGTCACAAACCTATCACTCCATCATTCTCACCTGCATACAAATAAGTGTTTCTTGCCAGTAGATGATATCTATATAGCTATGAGTTCCTGGAACTAGGACCTCAAGAAATATAACATTCATTAATTAATTGACATAAAGTGAATTATTTCTTTGAAATTTGCCAATTTATAAAGATTACCTTGATAAAATTATAGAGGTTTAAATAATAATTAATAAACAATGGCTGCATATGATTTCTTATTAAGTAGAGTATACATCTGATTTATGGGATATGACTGAATTAAGCATAAATTTTTATCTAGGGATAACTGTAGGTCACGGTTTATATTTTAATTCTAAGTACCACATCAAGGCAAAGGAATATCTCAAAATGGAATAGTACAATATAAAGGAACAAAAACTCAGTTGGAAATTTTTCTTTGTAGTTTCCATTCTTGATGCAGCAGACATTAGGTGGCTTACTTGGGCAACATCTTTGGAATGCAAGAATGAACAGTTTCATTTGCTACAGTGATCTAGACCTCTGACAACAAAGAGCACTACTGGAAATTATTTTCCCTTTTCCTAAAATATAATGTCTGTCTTCTGTAAACATACAGTAAAAATTAAAGTGTAGAAAAATATTTCTAGTGAGTTTTCTCCTGAAAGAATGAAAACTATTCCATCAAATGTGTGAAAAGGGCAAAACAGATATTATTTTCAAAAGGATTAAACTTAGTGATCTACTAAGAAATTTAGTGTCAGTAGTTATTATTAAGGTATTTAAGCTTCTTGAAAAAATGTGACAAGTTAAAAAATATTATATTAAGATCAATGTTGAATTCACACCTATTAATGTGGGAACAGATGGTAATGTCTTGCAAGGTATTGCATTTGAATGAAAGATTGGGGTGTTTTGTTGTTATTGTTGTGCCTTTATCTAATAAGCATATCAACATGTTCTTTAAATTTTAATTGCAGAGCATTCTGTGAAAGAAGTCCCAAGCTGACTATTAGATTTATTCCAATCCCTTTGTTGTTGTTGTTGTTGTTGTTGTTGTTGTTGTTGTTGTTGTTGATAAGTGCTGTTAAGTCCTGTCTAACTCATAGAGATTCTCATAGGGTTTTCAATGGTTGATTATTTGAGGATTGCTTTGGGAGTGGATTGCCATGTCCTTCTCCCGAACACAATTGTTGCCAATCTCTTTAGGTAACTTTTAATGTTATCAGCCAGGAAATGAAAATGATACTGTTATGGGGAGGAGCGAGGAGCACAGGTAGGCAGGTCCAGAGCACAGGTCTGGAAATCTGGCAGCAAAATTTTGATCTTTGTATTTGGCATATAGAAGAATTTATAACCAATATAGAAGCTATGGTAGAGAATACAGATAAGGTTTATGAAAGATATTATACCTCTAAGGAATAATTATAGGGAAAACTGAGGCACTGGAAGAAGCTAAGTAGATATGCAAAGGACTTGGGAAAAACCTGCATTCCCTAGGTGAATTGTCATAAGAATGTCTATGTTTCCCAGGGGAGGGTTAAGAAGCCAGAGAACAGGAAGGTTAAGGAACATTTTAGAGGGAAAACTGCCTTGGATAAAAAAGGTGATGAGCCCGAGAAGAGAGAGAGAGACATGCATGTGGTTACTGAAGAGAGAAGAGGAGAACAGAAGGAAGAAAAGGGGTGAGGAGAGGGAAGAAAGAGCTTGTGGAAGAAGAGCAGAAGAGTGAGAGGGCACATACTCCCTCTACTATTATTCAAACTAGGGCACATCCAGTGTGACATCAGCCCTGGGTGCCCAGCCCTGGGCACCCAGTATTGCCTGGACTTAGGGGCTTTGTTCCATAAATAGGTCGAGGGCTTGGATAGGGTGTGGGACCCATTTGAAAATGTCCTTCCAGTGTCCTCAGAGGCTCATAGGCTATCATGGTGTAATGGCAGGAGTCATTTTGAGTTCCCTTTTCCTCCATCTTGTCTGCTAATGTCTAAGCTAGCTACCTAACAATACCCTTAAAAAGGCCTTCTCATCAGAAACAACAACAACAACAAAACATTATTCTTGTAATTTCACACTCTGACAGGTTATTTTTTGTTTGTTTGTTTGTGATACTGAGGGTTGAACCCAGGGCCTTGTGCTTGCATGCTCTGTTAGTACAGGACCATTGAGCTGCACCCTCAGCCCATTTTTTTACTTCTTTGAGACAGGGTCTCACTAAGTTACCCAGACTGCCTCTGGTCTCGAACATGTGATCCTCTCACCTCTGCCTCCTGAGCTGCTGGAATTATAGGCATGCGCCACCACCGCACCCGGCACTCTGACAGTTTTTAAAAACATATTCTTTTGCTTTACCCTGGTTGTCCCTGCTGCCAAGGTATTGGAAGGTGCATTTAGCATACTGTTGCTTATCTTATAAAGGATATACCAAAGGAAAAATTAAATAAAATTAAATTAAAGAAACAAAAAAAAATGCCAAACATTCAAGTGTATGGAATTCAACTCCTTCTCTTACAGAGGTGATCCATCTCACCTTATCCTGACATGTTTTTTGACAAAAAATGGCAGAGCTCCTAGAGTAAGGGCCCCATGCCACACAAACAGATGGGAAAGAATGTAGGTAGCTTACAAACTGTGCTTGTCAGATCTGTTCCAATGGTATTGTACATCAACAGAGATGATGAATATTGATCTCTGTGAATTTCTTTAACTTTGGGGAAAATTATTCCTCCTTTAGAATTGAATCTACTTGAAAATTCATCTAGGCATCCTGATAGCGGAACATTCAGATTAGAAAATTACCTTTTTGTAGTAGACAGAATATCATAATGAATTCCTTGGTGACTCACTATCTTCTGCTGCAAGAATGGCTACAAGCTCTATTCATAAAAATAATTTTGGATAAAGGCAGAACAATACTTACTACAGGAAACAAAGTTCAGTGAGGTGCAATAATGTTTAATTTTACCAGACCCCTGTGATTTTGGAATCAGGGAAAGACAGGGATTAAGAAATCTAAGAAGAAACTTACAATAAGGAACCAGCCTTAGGTAAGACTCCTGGATAACAACCTTTTATTATAGATGGCAAAGCCAGATACATACCCAAGCCCTCCAAATTCTCACTCTATGCCTCCTACATGGCTAGCTGATTTTTTTTTTACCAATTGACCAAACACATTCTACCTTGACTAAATTATAAATCAGTTTCTCTCCTTCCTCTAGGACCCTGTGCTTTAATCTTTCAGTCTGAATAGCTCACAAATCTTCCTTATCTTCTCCTATATTCGTCACTGTTATCTAGCACAGAAGCAATAGAATGTACATATAATTATAAGGAGGAGATTTATTAGCCTGGCATACATAATCAAAAGCTAAATGGCTCAACAACAGTCACATACAGGCTGGAGAGAGATGGAAAACATTAGCTATACAATTCAAGAAGCTGAAAACTTCAGAAAAAGAGAGACCAGTGATGCAGTCCCAGCCAAGGATGAAAGTTTGGAAGCTCTCTGGTGAGTTATTGGTGCAATTCTATGCACAAAAGCTAAAGGCTGGTGATTCTGTCAGCAGCAGCAAAACAAAAATAAAAGCAATCTGCACCTGCTTCTTCCACATGTCTGTCAGTTTGCCATACTATGGGGGCTTGCATGTTGCTGTGATGCTGAAGGTTATGCTCCAGTATTACAGACACAACTAGGTTCATCCATGATGGATGGATTTCAAATGAATTTCAAGACTAAAACAGACTAGGAAGCAGAATCTGGCAGCCCACTCCCGAAACAATTAACCACTGATAGAATAATATCCATACACCTACAAGGAAGGCCAGTCAATATGACTATTATTCAAATTTAAGCCCCACCACTAAGGCCACAAATGAAGATATGAAAAATTTTTACCAGATCCTGGAATTTGAAATAGATTGAACACCCAATCAGGATGTACTGATAATTAATGGTGACAGGAAGGGAAAAGTTGGAAACAAAGAAGGCATCTCAGTAGTTGAAAAAATGGCCTTGGTGACAGAAATGATGCTAGAGATCCCATGAGAGAATTGTGTGAGACCAACAACCTGTTAATTGCAGATACATTTTTTCACCAACATAAATGGCGAATAGACACATGGAAGTCACCAGGTGGAGCATACAGGAATCAAAATGACTACATTGTGTAAAGAGATGATGGAAAAGCTCAGTACCAAATGTTTGAACAAGACCAGGTGCTGACTGCAGATCAGACATCAACTGTTCATATGCAGGTTCAAACTGAAACTGAAGAAAATTAGAACAAGTATACAAGAGTCAAGGCATATCCAACTTGAGTTTGGAGACTACCTCAACAATAGGTATGATGCATTAGCACTAATGATAGAAGACCAGAGAAGCTCTGCCATGACATCAAACACATCACTCATGAGGAAAGCAAAAGGTTATTTAAAAGATAAAAAAAAGAAAAGACCAAATTACAAACCAAAAGAGACTCTGACACTTGACCTCAAATGTTAAGTTGCTACAGCAACAGGGAGACACAATGATGTTAAGGAACTAAACAGAGATATCAAAAGGAAGTTCAAGAAGACAAAATCATCTATTACAATGACATGTGCAACAAGCTGGAGATAGTAAACCAACAGGGAAGAACATGCTCTGTTTTTCTCAAACTTAAGGAACTGAAGAAAAAGTTCAAGCCTCAAATGGAAATAGTGAGGGATTCTACAGTGAAAATACAGAATTCAGGAAACATTTAAAAAGATGTAAGGAATGCCCAGAATCTTTACACCAGAAAGAATTGGTGGATGACTAACCATTTTAAGAGGTTTCATATGATTAGGAATCAATGGTGCTGAAAGAAGAAGGAGAAGCTACTTTGAAGGAACTGGCAAAACATAAGTCTCCAGATGCAGCACTGGAGATACTCACTTGCTTATGCTAAGAGATTCGGAAAATAGCCATCTAGCCAATTGATTGGAAGAGATCCATACTTGTGCCTACTCCTAAGAAAGGGGATCCAATAAAATGTAAATACTAAAGAATGATATCATTAATAACATGCACAATAAAATTTTGCTAAAGATCATTCAAAAGTGATTCAGTAGTATATAGAAAGGGAACTGGTAGAAAAATCAAGCCAGATTCAGAAGAGGGCATGGAACCAGGGACATAATTACTGATGTCAGATGGATATTAGCCAAAAGCAGAGAATACCAAAAAGATATTTATCTGTTTTTTTGACTATGCAAAGGCATTTGACTGTTTGAATCATAACAAATTATGGATAGCACTACAAAGAATGGGAATACCACAGTACTTAATAGTACTCATGAGAAATCTGTGCATGAACCAGGAGACAGTCATTTAAACAGAATAAGGAAACACTGCCTGGATTAAACTAAAGAAAGGTGTGTGCCAGGGCTGTATCCTTTCACTGTGGCTCTTCAATCTCTATGCGACAAATGATCTAAGATGCTGGACTTTATGAAGAAGAATGTGGCATCAGGATTAAAGGAAGACACATTAACAACCTGTGTTATGTGGATGACACAACCCTTCTTGCTGAAAGTGAAGAGGATTTGAAACATTTACCAATGAAGATCAAAGAACAGCCTTCAGTATGGATTGTGTCTTTACATCAACAAACCAAAAATCCTGGCAACTGAGTCAGTAAGCAACTTCATGATAAATAGAGAAAAGATTGAGGTTGTCCAAAATTTATCTTTATTTTGTTCTTCAATCAACACTCAAGGTAGCAGTAGTCAAGAAATCAAAAATGCATTGCATTGTGAAAAGCTGTTACAAAAGACCTCTTTAAAGTGTTCAAAAGTAAAGACGTCACATGTAAGACTAAGGAGCACCTGACTCATGACATGGTATTTTCAGGTTGTACTATGTGGTTGTGAAAGCTGGACATTGAATAAGGGAGAAAAAAGAATTGACGCTTTTGAATTATGGTTCTGGAGATGAATAATGAACATACCATGGACTGTTAAAAGAACCAACAGATATGTCATAGAAGAAGTACAACCAGAGTGCTCCATGGAAGCAAGGATGGCAGACTGTGTCTCACATATTTTGGACATGTAGTCAGGAGGGACCAATCCCTGGAGAAGGACATCATGCTTAGGGAGTGGTTATTGCTGTTAGGTACCATGGAGTCAATGTCAGACTCATAGTGACCCTACGTACAACAGGAGAAACACTACTATCAGTACTTCTCTGCTATTCATAGGGTTTTCAATGGCGGATTGTTTTTTGGGAGTGGGTTTCTGGGTCCTTCTTCCCATGCCTGCAGTATCTAGTGTTGCCAGATGGTCTCCGATCCAAGTACTAATCAGGCCCGACCCTGCTTAGCTTTCGAGATCTAACAGGATCAGATGCCACAGTGCTATGGCTGCAGGCTAGGAGAGTGGTAGGTCAATGAACAAAATGGAAAACCCTCACTAGATGAATTGGCAGTGTTGACAACAGTGGGCTTAAACATAAGGAAGATTGTGTGCCTGGCATAGAATCAGGGGGTGTTTCATTCTGTTGTACATAGGATTGCTATGAGTTGGACCAGACTCACAACAACAACAACAGCTGCTTAGAGCATATGCACACATGCATGAGTGAATTCCCACTTTTCCCACTCTTTGTTCCATCCAATTCCTCAGCCTATTTCAAGGTGCACCCACATGCACTTAGTTCCCTGACCCACATGTCAGTTGTCTCTGGAAACACTCCCACAGAGACATACAGAAGTGTGCTTTACCAGTTTTCTAGGTATCTCTTGATCCAGTCAAATTTACAACCAAGTTTAACCAATACATGTCTAAGAACAGACTGACTTCAGGGCAAATTACCTCCTCTTCAGCTATTTAATCATGCCACTGACTCCTCTATACTCATTTTTTTCTAGGTTTATTTATTCCATAAAAGCCCTTTCTGGCCTCACGTTTGACATATTTGCAGATCTGGGGTTAAAGATCGCTCTCCCTTGCAATATCTCCCTCCCACTCCTGCAAATAGTCCCTTTCCCTGGGCTGGAATAATTCTATTGAATAAAGTTTTTCCATTTCTAAATCTACATTTTTTAATAGATAAAATATATATACATTCCTTAACCTATACCACAAAAGTATGATTTATTTATTTGCTCAATAATGCATCATTCATTCTCTAGAAGGGTTTGTTGTTTGTCTCAAAAGGAAAAACCATTACACTGCATGGTATGACTTACCCAATCTTGTTGTTGTTGTTGTTGTTATGTGCCGTTGAGTGAGTCCAACTCATAGCAACCCTCATAGGGTTTTCAATGGCTGACTGTTTTGGGATTGCTTTGGGAGTGGATTGCCAGGTTCGTCTCCCATTTTGTGGTGCTGGGTATTGAACTTGGGACCTTAGAGACTGTAGAGCAGCGCTCTACCAACTGAGCCAAATCTCAGCCCTTACCCAATCTTAGTATATGAAAAAATCTACTTCAGCTTGCTATATAAGATCCTACTTGATTTATAGCCATTAAAGTTTATTTTTTTTTGAAATTTAAATTTTTTCCCTTTATTAGTAAATGATGATGGGGTACAGAGTAACACAGCATTGGGTTTTTCCATTATGCATCCTTTACATCACTTCTAGCAACACTTTCATTAACCTACAGAGTTTATGGAGCCTTATGGCTTATATGTAGTAAAACTCAAATGCTTGTTTGGGTTATATTCTCTTGTTTTTCTAATGTACTCAAGAAGTTGCTAAGTTCTTTGCTAAGTTTGCCATTACAATTTCTTAAAAGCTGATTATTTCTTCAGTTTAACTCAAGTATGAGCAATAAATAAAGGCTATTTCCTACAAACTCTAAATATCTTCTAATTTATTTGATTTATTCATTTATATATTTTGGAATACTGAGAGTCTGAACACAGGGCTTCACACATACTTTGCAAATGCTCTACCACTGATGTGCACCCTCAAACCCTTTAAAAATTTTTTATCTTGAGACACATTCTTGCTAAGATACACAGGCTATCTCTGACCTAGAATTTGCAATCCTCCTGCCTCTGCCTCCCAAGTTGCTGGGATTACAAGTGTGCACCACCATGCCCACAAACTGAAAATATTTTAAATTGGCCCTAATTAGAAATTTTGAACATGTCTCAAATATATACTTGTTTTCTTTGCCAAAAAACACATAGTTCTTTGTTCCAGATTTTTTTTCCATATTTAAAGATATTGTTGGTTTGGGGACTGAGGTAATCATCAGTGTCTCTTACTATAGGTGTGAATTTAGGAACAGAATATCAAATGTTACACGATCACATATTCTTGACATCATCTCACAAAGAATGTGCTTGAGCTGTGATTCACATGGAAACACCATGGAACATGCCTAGCAGAGGGACATTGAGCCCTCTTTCTTTCTTTCTTCCTTCTTTCCCTCTCTCTCCATATGTGTATATGAATATAATGCTAATAATATATGTGTGTATATATACACACATATGGGGGCTGGGATTTAGCTCAGTTGGTAGAGCACTG
>VMDO01013935.1:0-56409 GCA_007922755.1 Pedetes capensis | reverse complement strand
TGATAATTTGACCTCTTCCTTGCCAATCTGTATCCCTTTGATTTCTTTCTCTTGTCTGATTGCCCTGGCCAGAACTTCAATTACTATGTTGAATAGAATAGGAGAGAGAGGACATCCTTGTCTTGTTCCAGATCTAAGCGGAAATGGTTTTAGTTTTTCTCCATTTAATATAATGTTGGCTGTAGGTTTGTCATAAATGTTTTTTATGAAATTAAGGTATTTGCCTGTTATACCTATTTTTTCCAGTGTTTTTATCATGAAAAGGTGTTGCACTTTATTGAAGGCCTTTTCAGCATCAATTGAGATGATCATGTGGTTTTTGTTTGTTAGTTTCTTGATACGTTGGATTACATTAATTGATTTCCGTTATGTTAAACCAGTCTTGCATCTGTGGTATAAATCCCACTTGGTCATGGTGTATAATCTTTTTCGTATGCTGTTGTATTCTATCTTTCTACATTTCTAAGCACACTTTTTTTCTCAGCTAAAACAACTCTATTTTCTACAAGCCAGAAGTTGGCATGTAATGAAATCTGAGCATTCACATTCACATACACCCCCCCATAGCTTTATTAAGAACAGAACCTGATCTTGGTGTGATACTGTATACCTATAATCCTAATCCCACAATTTGAGAGGCTGAGTTAGGAGGATCACTGCAAATTTGACGCTACCCTGGGGCTATATAGAGTTCCAGGCCAGTCAGGGTTACATAGGTAGACCCTGTCTCAAAGCACCAAAAAGAATGGAGCCTGCAAAGTGATCCCATGCCATGTATACACAGAAAAGTGACATCAAGAGCTGGTACGGAGCTGACTAGCATTCTCAGGCAGCACCCCTACTCAGGTTGAGGATTCCAAAGAGCTCATTTATGTGGAATCTTATGTACTGCTGTGCCCTAATTTTCAAATATTTATCTTAAAAGCCCATTATATATTAATGCTCTATTAATAAAAATGTATTTCCAGAATCACAAAAAATTTCATGCTAATAGTGGTGCTATTTTTTGCAAATCCTTGGCTTAATAGAAGGCAGCTGGATTTTTTTTTTAACTTTTTATTAGAAAATTTTAATGTTCAACTCAATATGTCTGGTTATGACATTTCCATACATGCATTTCACTGTACATTGCTCACACTCACTTCCCCCTTACCCTATCATGACCCCCCCTTCCCCCATCCTCTCTTCACTACCAATGGTCTTCTTTCTACTTGGATGTCTTTTTTCTGAGTTTATCTATTTATGTATGTACATCTCAATTTTGCCCTAGGGCAACATCTGTGATTTCTTCTCTCCCATTACCCTTTCTTCTTGCTCCCTCCTCCTTTTGACAGCTGGATTTTCATACATGTTTCTGCATTCTATTCATTATTATGTACGTTTGAATAAAACATGTGATGAAAGCCCAGCCTTACTCAGGTATGTCATTAGAATCAGGAGTGTTTTAACGATCTTTTCATGTAATGTGGATGTTCTTTGACACTACATCAAACAAACAAGTAGGAGTTTCATAAGTTGGTTGCACTGTGGATTCTATAACCAGTTCAATAAACTTTTTGTTTTCTTACATTAACACCCACTGGAGCAAGTCTTTTTTACCCATAAGTGAGTCAGTAGAAAACACTACCTCCCAGAGTTTCTGGTGGATTATATAAAGAAAAGCATTTGTTCAGGTTAGCTCAGACCTCCTCAAGTGTTTCAATACTGGGAAACCATCAAGCTCACAATGGCCAAGATAAGTTTTTAAAAATTTGAATTTTCACTTGAAAGCACTGAATTTTATCTTTAGCAAGGTATATTCAGTTGCTTTCCCAGAGACTCACATCACTCATTCTGGAGAAGATGTCTGCCAAACACAGTCTGACATCTGCTGTGGCTCCTCTTTCAAGAAGGCAGCTAGAGCCCCTAGCTCTAGCTATGAAGTGCCCTTGCTCCATGGGGACACACAAGTGCTTTGGGTAGATTTGCCAGCTAAACATATGTTGAGGGATAAAATGTAATAAAATCAATACTGCTTCATTCATGACATTTAAAGGAAATGTATATTTTATACAACCAGGGCATGGTGGGAGTACATGGGTGTGAATGTCAACTGGGGGGTGGGGCACTCGTCAAGTTGGACAGTTACTATGGAAAGTTTTTACCTCTTTGTTGCAGAGGTTTCAGGGACCGCCAGAGAGGGCCTAGGATACACTTGGAGGACTCTGCCTACATGCCATCCTGCCTAGTTTAAGAAAACACTGAGTATCTACAAGACATTAACAGCATCTATCAGGCAGCTTGTCAGATTCCTAATACTTCCTCTGCAAGGCGTCTCTATCTCCACGACCCCTTCAAATTCCCTCATTCAGCAAAAAACATGAGCTGCCAGAATGAGTTTTTGCTGCTGCCACTGTTGCTGTTTGTTTTTTGCAGTACTTTGCCGGGTGAACCCAGAACCTCCCACATGCTTTGCAAGCACTCTACACCACCAGCCTACTTTTTGATTCAGGGTCTTGCTAAATAAATTATACAAGCTGGTTCTGGCCTTGAACTCATGATCCTCCTGCTCAGCCTTCCCAGTTGCTGGGACTGGAGTCTGGCTCAGAATTTCTCAAAAATTAAAACATGTCCTCCCAAAATGTTAATTACCAATTAAAAAGAAAAAAATTTAAATAATAGTGATGTCCAACATCACAACCACTGTAAATCTGAATGTTCATCTGTTAACTGCACTAACTCTGTTAGAAGGAACAGAAGCATGTGCATCTAAAAGATGTCTAGTTCCACAAACCTGAGACTGGCTTCTCAATGCTCAATTTGAGACAACCTGAAATGTGACAACCACAATGAAGTCTTACCCCCCCCCCCAACTCTGGGAAAACAGCCGCTACTCCTAACCTAAAAAGATAATAAGACTGTAATTCAGAACTTCTGTTAATCCTAACAGAGCAGGGCAAAGTTTACCTTTATTTATGTTTTCTATTATTAAGGGTGTCCTGTCTCAGCAATGCTTTGTTATGTGGATGAGGGATTGGGAAGATGCTACCAGAAGTTCTTTACTAAACATGAAAGAAAGATTACCATAGAAAAAACTCTTTTGTAACAGTTTTTGTTAACATAATAATCAGCTAATTAGAATATGCCTGGAAGAGTCAGACAATATCCTGAAATGAGAAAGCTTCCTGTCTTCTTTCAAAAGCAGTGGCTGCTTGCAGTCCACATGAAACCTGCCCACAGGCTATGCTCGGCTGGGGAACCCTAAGTCTGCAGCTGCAAAAGCCATGCTAGTCCATTATACATTGAGATTTGGGCCCACAAGGGAAAAGAAGACACTAACCTAGTTTTCATTTACTTTAGCTTCTATGCAGAATCTGACTCAACATTACAAACTGCATTTAAAGCCTTTAGATGCTAATTCAAAGCAATCACAATGTCATCATTTAAATTTTTCTGATGAAGCAAAGGTGCCACATGGTAAGTTCCTCACAAGAAAAATCAACAATATCAGGTATTACTGTTTTACAGACACACAGAGACTTGTGAGAGAAAAATCACTTTGAAGACTGATGCCTTAGCCAGGCCAGGTAGGAGGACCCCCAACCTCTCCAAGATCCTGAGGATTCCTTCCTATCTGGGTTCCAGTGCAAGCATAGGCTTGGGACTTCAATAGCAAGTCAGGTGGGAAATTTCAACTTGCCACTGGGAGGCCAGGGACCAGGAGTAGTCACTATAAACTCACTGATCAAGGCTAAGAAGGAAATAGGCCAGCATCTCACTGTTCTGTTTAGTGATGGAATACAAAGTCTCCTCAGTGACTCCTGTCTCTTCCACACTACTGGAGACATTTAGACCCTACATGAAGTATGAATGTTGCTCTTAGGGTCACCACTGGGCTTCAGGGATCACTGCAATGTACAGGTTCTTGGGCTTATTAGGAAACCTGGTGTCTACGATATTTTCCTTGGTTGACTGACCCCGGGTTCAAGTGCACGTGCACCTACACTCAGAAGGTCCTTTCTTAGTGTTTCCAGGACTGCCCAACACACAAAGCACACAAAGTCTGGGTCCTACAGCTATTAGTAATTCTGGTCATTCAGGAACTCCCTCTCCTTCACTCCTTTGCCACCCTGTACTGTTATGTCTACTTTCTTGGTCTGGTGCATCTGTGCTGTTTGTGGGTTTAACTTGCTGTCCCCCATAGCACCGAGGAGCTCATCCCTTTCTGTTCCCCCCAGTTTACATCTTAGGTACCCACAGGATTCCACAGCCCCAGATGCAGGCAGGCCACTTTCTCCCTGTGTGTCTTATTTTTACTGCTGCAATGGGTGTGGCTGGGATCCAGTGACAGGCTGTGCATAAATGAAAATACATCCTACAACACCCAGTCAATGAGCACAGTCATGGCGCTGTTCCTATGTAGGCACCTCCAGGAAAAGACGGAAGTAGAACCTGGCCACTCCTGACCCCTTTAGTAAAGGTAATCCTCAACCCACTGTGAGGAGTACATGATGAAACAATTTAGTCACTGTTTGTAACAACTCACTTATTCCACACTTTTCTCAGAAGGCAAGAAATTGGTCGGTAGAAACAATTATAATACTTCACACACACTGCCTATCTTCATAGATATAATCTGCTTTCTCAGGTGTTTGGAATCAACTATTTTTTAAACACATTTTTCAGTAAGAGTTTTTTTAATTGTTACCAAGAACAGTGGTCACCAAAGAGCAATTGGGTTCCTAGTTCAAGCTATCTGTACAATACAAAGACATTGTGTGCCCTTTTGACCATCTCTCTCAGCAATATACTTACTGACAGTTTTTCAGAAGTGACAGTAATAGTAGAACTTGAAGTGGAAACAAATATGTGAAACCAGCTATTGTCCAGTTAAACCAGACACAGAGACTTGCAAAAAACATGTCACCTTTCTCATTAAGCTGTTTTGGACTTGGAAAATAGTTTCCCTAAAATATTATTAAGCCAGGCCCCATGGTGCACACCTGTGATCCCAGTTATGCAAGATGCTGACAAATGAGGATCCCAAGTTCAAGGCTAGAGGCAGCCTGTGTGATTTAGCAAACCCATCTCAAAATTTTAAAAGATGGGGGAAGGGACCGGGAGTGCAGGTCAGTGGTACAGCACTTGGCTAGCATGCACAAGGCCCTCTCTGGGTTCAACACCCTAGTACTGCAAAGAAATAAAAAACAAAAAATTTAAAAGTTAGTATGTAAAGGCTGATGATTTTGTTCTGCTTTTAACGTCAAATATGTTGAGTATCAACATTTATAGTCTATATAAACAAAAGCCCTTTGGGGTTCTCAGGGGGTTTTAGGAGTATAAAGAGGTCCTGAGTTCCATTTGAGGGCAGCTGGCATGGAGGATGGTATGGCTTGAAAGGGTGGCGCCCCTCCCTATCTACCCAGCCAAGACTCCAAGGACAGTGGCAAAGGCGGCAGCAGTATTTGACATCCCTCCCCTTCCATTCAGTTTTGAGTGATTACTCAGAGAACAATGACTGCCACCTAAATTCAGGTCGGGGATTCTCTTCTAAGCATTTGCTCTGGGACGTGGAGTTGCCTCATACCAGATTTAAGTACCTCAGGCCACAGCCTAAGGCCTTGGAAACTCAAGCCAGATATTAACTTTGTATTCCAGGTAGAATCTTCCTTCCCTTCCTTGGGATTTGGTGGAGGCTAAAGTCTAGTTTTGTTTGTTGGGGGGTGGTGTTGGGGGAGTTAGGAAGGTGCAAGCTTTTAACATAGGAGTTCTGGCATAAGTAGCAGGATTTCCTGTACTAACTTTTACAGATCCATACATAACTGAATTCCACAGTCAAGCCTGTGGAAGAAGCAACTTTCCAGTACTCACTCACCATTGCCACATTAGTGGTGACCAGAAAGGATTTATCACTGCTAAGGACATGCTGAAGAGAAGATATTATTGTTTGTAAATCTTCAGAGTCAAAGCTAACAGTCACCTGTAGGCTTCCTGTTCCTGGTCCTGCCACTGCACCAAGCATTTCCTGTCACCCAGCACCACAGCAAGACTAGGGGAGGAGGCTCTAGGAGCAGCCAAGCATAAGACAGGCTTCAAGCCTTCAATCTTGCCTGCAACCACAGCCTGTAGTGCACTGGGCTTCCTATCCGTGAAATAGGGATGACACTGCCCTCAATTTCCTAAAAGGTTTCCTGGAACTCTATTGGGTGCCAAATCAGTACAAGACTTGGCAAGTGTGCCAGACAGCCAATGTCACTCCCCCCAACAAAGGACAGTGCTTGTGTCCTGAGGAGTCTGGGGAAACAGGCCCTCTGAAGTGAGTTTATTTGACAAGTATTTACCAAGAGCCCCCTAAATGCAAGACACAGAGGACAGGGCAAGTGTCATCCTTGTGTCATGGAGAGGATGGGATTGCTTCCCTTTGACCTAACAGGCTCATCATTCAGAGTGTGCAAAGCCAGGTTTTCCCAAAAGATAACAAACTGAACATGTATTAATCATCAGGGGACTAGTTTGAAAAACCAAGCAACACCCACACAATGGAATTCTCTTAAGACATAAATTTAAGGATGATGCATCCCAACACTTAGTGCCACAGACAAGTGCCACACCATGTGAGTGAAGTGGTGACAATCATTCCCAGCCACATGCACACAACTATGGTGAATAACACGTGTAAGTCTCCTTTCTCCTGTTTTCACTTTGTTTTTATGTAGTTTAACATTTCTACATATGAAGTGAGATAAAAAATATGGCGAAGGTTCAAATTAAGATTTATCACAGTAAAAGACACATTGTCCTCCCTCAAAATACTCCCTCAGTTTCAAACACTTTTATCATTCTTGCCACTTTCTGAAGCAGATCTCAAAGGCTTCTTCTTGAGTTTCATCCTCCACCACAACACAACTCCATGCCACACATTGCTTCTGGTATGGCCATTTCCATCAAATAAAAAGATTATGGTGTGTTCTCATTCACCTTATTCAACAGATCTGGCACCATGTGACTTCTGGCTCTTCCGCAAAGTCAAAATGACCACTAAAGATAAATGGTTTGAATCAATTCAGGACAGCAAGGAACACAACTAAAGACACCAAAGAGGACTTCCAGAACTGCTTCAGAAAGTGCCAAGAATGATGAAGTAAGCATGTTCAAAGCCTGGGAAAGTATTTTGAGGGGAATTAACAGTGTTTTTTGTTTGTTTGTTTTACTGTAATGTTTTTAAAATTTAAACATTCACTGTATTTTTTGATTGCACTTCAAATGTCTTATCTTTGTAACACAAACACACTAAAGCTATCTTCACTTTGGAAAAAACTGATTTATCTTTCTGTAAAAGTATATTAAACAGCACTTAAATATCTATCAGCATAAGAAAAACAGAACCCCAGGACCTATGCTTAACACCCCAAGATGGAAGTATCTGCATTATAAATTACGATAAACATCCCATAGGCATAAATTGTACAGTCACAATGACAGAATTCTTTTTTTTTTTTCTTTCCAGTACTGGGGGTTGAACCCAAGGCCTCGTGCTTGCATGCTTTGCAAGTGCTGGACCACTGAGCTGCACCCCTGGCCCATTTTTTTACTTTTTGAGGAAGGGTCTCACTAAATCATGCAGACTGCCTCTGGTCTGGAACTTGTGATCCTCCTGCCTCCACCTCCTGAGACGCTGGGATTACAGGCGTGCTGGGATTATAGGTGTGCGCCACCACACCCGGCTTAACAACAGAATTCTTAAAAAGTAGGTACAACTACCCATTCAACCTTTAAGGTATCTTGAAAATTACTACTCAGAAAATAAATGAGGCCTGGGCAACATGGCCTGTCTCACTGCCGAGCCTGTGCGTTTAAATAAAATGAGTTCAGTTAAGACCTTGTGCTTTGACCTCCTCTTTCCAATGAGCACAGTACCATTGGCTGCTAACCACATAACCTTTGTAACTGAATTAACACACATCATTTGACATCAGCAACATAGAGGCTATTAGATACCTTTCATAAGGAATCCTGCCATTTAAATAAATTCAAAAGGAAGACTCCATTTGTTGTTGTTGGGTGCCATCCAGTCGGTATCCCTATGTACAACAGCCAAAACACTATTGTCAGTGCTTCTCTGCTAGTCATAGATGTTTTTGGGAGTGAGTTGCTGGGTACTTCGCCCAAGCCTACAGCACCTGGTGTTCCCAGGTGGTCTCCTATCCAAGTATTAACCAAGCCCCACCCTGCTTAGCTTCCAAGATCTGATGGAATCAGATACCACAGTGCTATGGCTGTAGACCGGCTCCATTTAGGGAAACCTTAATGGACTTCAGAATTCACCAGCTATATGAGAAATAGGGCCTAGGACATAGTCCACATTGCAGGGATTCAAGGGCAAGAAGGACCTCGACTGTAAACACATTGAATCTTTGCTCTTCAAAAGCCAAATGCAGGTCACTTGGCATCATGAGACACGTATGTAACATGGCAAAATATGACCCACTAACAGAAGTGTTAGATAACCAGGACCTGGCACAGCTCACACACAAATCCTGAAGAGAAGCATTCCCTTGGGCTGCTCTGCACTGACACCAGGAAATCAGGACTGTGGCCTATAAAGGCAGCATCTGTAGGAGCTGTCAACTTCACTGGCAAAAAAGGTAGCCAAATTTGTAATGAGTGGGAGTGTAACCAGTATCATGGTTTTGTTGTTGTTAGGTGCCCTCGAGTCGTCTTCAATGGCTGACTGTATTGAGATTGCTTCGGGAGTGGATTGCCACGTCCTTCTCCCGTTTTTGCGGTGTTGCGGATTGAACCCAGGGCCTCAGGGAGCGCAGCGCAGCACTCAACCAACAATGCTAAACTCCAGCCCAATGTTATGGATGGTAAAAACAATTTACCAAACCTCAAAGTACAAAAGGAAAGTTTAATAGTACTATTACATCCTTTAGAAATAGCTTTCCCCCACAAAAGTGGCCCACCTACAGCACCCCGTCAGTGCCTTCCTTAGTCCCAATAGCACGTGTCCTCAGCAAGCCATTGTGATGCTCATGGGAGCACCGCGTGCCAGGAAGAAACGCACGGGCCGGGGCTCTGCTGGGCAGCCAGCTAGCTCTACAACTTCATCTCTCATTTGTGCCCTTTCCCCTTATCAGACACAACTGGCTATGCCTGACAGAGCCCCAATTGAAAAGAAATACAAACAAGGGACATCCGTGGACAGAAAACCCAAAGAAAATTCCACATGCACAATATTCCAACACCAGGCTCATGAAACTCGCTGTTAAGACAAATCAACCAGACTGCCGGCCCCCGACACCCACAGGCGGCAAGCGAGAGCGCCGGGGGCGCCCGAGGCCCAAAACCGCGCGCGGGGCTGGTCTGATCTTCCCGGACCTGCCGGTGAGAGGCCCACTGTCTGGAATGGGGAAGCGGCGAGTGGGCCTGGTCCCGGAGACACACGCGACCCCCAGCACCGCCGAGGGGCGGAGGCTCCGGGCGGGCCACATCGACGCACTCGGGATGGCCCGGGACAAGGTCTTGGGCGCCACAAGAGCCAAGCGCACCTCACTAGCGAGCGCGGGCCGGGCTGGCGAACGCAGCACTGTCGCGGCCGCGCTCACCAGCCCGTGATTCAGCGGAAACCCGCACGCGCGGGCTGCCCGGCACGGGTTCCTCCGCCCCCGGCGCTGACCCTGCCACCCGAAACGAACGCGGGACCAGGCGAGCCGCAACCCCCGTCCTGGGACCGAAGGACCGCCACTCGCGCGCCCAAGGCAGGAGGCCGCGCCCGCCGGCCGCCATCTTCCCGTCGGGAGCGGTTCCGCGCGGGCTCGACTCCCAACGGCCGGGCTCCGCGCGGCTCCGCCCCGCCCTGCCCCGCTCCAGAGTGCGGTCTGCGCGTCGACCGCCCCTTCGCCGTGCCTCGGAGAACTCACCGCGACCGCCAGTGTACCGCAGCCATTTCCTGCGCCGCCGCAGGGCTAGAGCGGCAGGGCGCGCGACTGGCAGAGGCCAGCGAGACGGCGGGCTAGAGCGGCGCCCCCGCGCGGCTGCAGCCCAGAGACCCATGGGACGAGGCCGGCCACCGAGACGCAGCGGGCTAGAGCGGCCAGCGGCGCGGCGGGTCGCGACGCCCCTGCTGCGCGCAGGCGCCCGCCCTCCCGAACGGAAACTAGACTGCGTCCCGAGTGGCCGCCCCGGTTCCCGACGCCAGTGGCCCCAGGGGTGGGGGGAATTCCTTCGCGTGGCCTGTGCGGCTGCCGGAGGGCGGCTCTCCGACCCGCTGGTGGGGTGGGGGAGAGCATCGGGAAGGAAAGGCCCAGTGTGCTCTGCGGGGTTCCGCGGGACTTGAGGACCCCACGCTCCACGTCCACTCTCCTCGGAAATACACAACGGGGGCTGGAAGCACAGGGCCAGAGCATAAGAGCCAATGGCAGCAGGGACCACTACACACTGGCTGCGAGGGCACGGGGAGGTCTGTGGGTACTAAACCTCCCGCTTTTATTGGTTTCCCTTATGTTCACGCAATGTCGTGGAGGACACCCCATCACCTCTGTTCCCAAACATTAGGAAATACGAGAGGGGGACAGCTGCTGTCTTGAGACACCCTGAACAGTGTCTTCTCGCCCTGAGGGCAGTTAATGCCCGGGCGCACGCGTTTCACCCATTTCTTGCCTCTTTACAGCCCCACGCTTCTACTTTATGTGCAGCGACATGCTCCTTGGGATCTGGAGTCGTCTGGCCTGCTTTCAGCCCTTCTTCAAGCGCAAAGAGGTCCAATAAAGGCGCGCCCCTGCTGTGGAGCCTCCGATGCTTCCGTCCAGGAGCTCGGGACCTGCGCAGTTAGTCTAATAAACATTTCCCGCCGGGCGTGGTGGCGCAGGCCTGTAATCCCAGCGGCTTGGGAGGCCAAGGCAGGAGGATCTCAAGTTCAAGACCAGAGACAGTCTGCGTAACTTAGCGAGACCCTGTCTCAAAAAGTAAAAAAAAAAAGGGGGGGGTTGGGGGTGCAGCTCAGTGGTCCAGCACTTGTAAAGCATGCAGGCGCGAAACCCTGGATTCAACCCCCAGTACCGGAAAAAAAAAGAACAAAACATTTCCCAAGACTACACGCCAGTTTCTGAGACAGACTTTTCTTCAAAAGAAAACTGCTGCTGTAGAGGCTGCTTTCTGCTGAGAAATCTAGAAGGAACCTGGAAGGAAGGGGCCCACCCTCGCTCTCAATTCCCCTCAGACGCAGTGTACTGTGGCCAGGCAGATGGTGCTGAAGCCAGCTTGAAAAAGCAGTGGGAAACTGTCTGCAGAATGGGGGTTCACTGAGGGATAGGGAGGGAAGGCCACCGGAGGAAGTCTCCCTACAAAGGGCTCTCAATGGAGCCTGTACAGGGAACCTCTGCCTAATCTCTTTGGCTGATTTTTTTTTCTTTTTTTCTGTACTTGGGGATTCAACCCAGGGTCTCACACATTTTACAAGTGTTGTACCACTGAGCGGCACTCCTAGCCCATCTTTAATTTTTATTTTATTTTTTTAATTTTGAGAAAGGGTCTCATTAAATTACCACACTCTGGCCTCAAACTCATGATACTCCTGCCTCAGCCTCCCAAATTGCTGGGATTATAGGGTGTGCCACCTTACCTGGCCGACTGAGGATTTTTGAATGAAGCAAAAACAGCAGCAAAAGTTCTTTCTGCAAGAAAGCGAGACTAACTCTGGGGTGCAGTTTCAGGATGGACATTCAGAGACTAAAGGCACTAAAGAAAACAGAACGGGGAGGACAGCTAGGAAGCAAAGAAAACCAAGGAAGGGAAAGGGAGAGGCAGAAGCCCACGTGGTCTTTGCAGGCTCAGTGGGTCACCTCTGGGATCTTGCCTCTGGTCTGGCCTCTCTCTGCCAGGCTCTTAGCACAAGCGGGCTCTGCTCCCCGTCACCTACAAGGCAACTTCCCCCGTCCACGTTTACCTGCTGCCGTTCTCCATGGGAGCTGCTCTCTGTGAAAAACATCTGAAGGACTTGGGTATTTTTAAATTGAACTCTAGTAGTCAAGGAACACTTCCTCCTAAACAAACTTATTTTAAAAGTAACTCAGCTCAAGACAAATTTCCAGTTGCTTCAAGAAATTCCTTTGGAGGATGCCTATTTACAACAATAAATCCTTCCCCAAATCCCTCAACCTACTAACCAAACCCAAGAGCAGCGCCAAAGCGCAACAGGGCGTGGCAGAGGGGGAGGAGGCGGAAAGCTCAGTAGGCGGTCCACACCTGCAAGAAGTATACAATCGAGTTTCCCTCCCGCCGCGCCGCGCGGCCAACTATAGCCCGCAGTTCAATTCCGAAAGTGCGCTGCCGGCGCTCCACAATCCTTTCTTAAAATCCTTGAGCGCGGCCTGTAGCCCCGGCCCTCGGGAGGTTTAGGCAGGAGGATCGCAAGTTACAGGCCAGCCTGGGCTACACAGCGCGACTCTGTCGCAAAACAAAAAACAAACCAAAAACCCACCCACAGGAAGCAGCCTGAGGGCAGCAGAAAGCCGGCTCCCGAATGGAAACACCGGGAGAGAAGCGGCAGGCAGACTGGCCGGCTGGCGGGCGACCGGAGGCTGAGCTGAGGGCGGGGTCGCGAAGAGGGGAGGAGCTCCACAGAGCTGCGCCCACCGCCCGCTCAGCCCCCACTGGCCTCCGGGTTCCGGGGAACCCGGTAGGACGAGCGCGCGCGGGGCTTGCCTCACGCTCCCCGCACCGGTGGGCCATGTACACCTGCGGCCCGATTCATCCACACAAGCGGGTCCAGCAGCCCGGGGCCTGGCACGCAAAGGCTGTGCTGGCAACACTTGTGGAATCAGACAGGTGTGAACTGATAATTACACATACCCCCCAATTCTTCCAGGATAGAACGCAGATTCTCAGGACCGGACAAACCTATTACAGCTGTTCCGTATAGCAGGGGTGTGGGCTCATGATCCCCACCCAGGATACCAAGATCCGTGGATTCTCAAATCCCTTACATAAAATGGTTGAATATTTGCACAGGGCCTATGCACTTCCTCACATAAATCATCTCTGATGTTAGGTGCCGTCGGAAGTAGGTAGGGTCCGACTCACAGAGATCCTCATAGGGTTTTCAATGGCTGATTGTTTCGGGAATAGACTGCCATGTCCATCTCCCGTTTTTGCGGTGCTGGGCATCAAACACGGGTCCTCAAAGGGTGCAGAGCAGTACTCTACCAATTGAGCTCAACTCCAGCCCAAAAATTTATAATACCTAATACAATGTAAATAGATCTTATGCTGTATTGTTTAGGGAATTATGGTAAGAAAAAATTCTTTACATATTCAGTATAGGCATAATCCCCCCCCCCCTTTTAAGACAAGGTCTCTCTATGTGGCCCCGCTGGGCATTGAACTCGAAATCCTCCAGCCTCAGCTTCCCAAGTGGTGGGATTACAGGAGTAT
Organism: Pedetes capensis; assembly: GCA_007922755.1. NCBI lineage: Eukaryota > Metazoa > Chordata > Mammalia > Rodentia > Pedetidae > Pedetes > Pedetes capensis. The sequence goes on along the minus strand of VMDO01013935.1, from coordinate 42,996 downwards.
TCCACCACTTCTGACTCCCTGAATACTTTTATCTCCACCTTGTTGAGTGCAAAGCTACAGAACATGTGGGTACACAGAGGGCCAACAGTATTTTCTTATTGCTAAGAAAAGCTTAGGTCACATGGTTTGTTGGTTGGTTTATTAAAGAACCTGATTAATTTTCATTACTTTTATACTATACAAGACCAGCTAACTTTAACAGTTAACTTTTTAACTACTATTACTCTTGTTATTTTGCAGTACTGCAGATTGAACCCGGGCTCTGGAACATACTAGGCAAGTACTCTATCAATGACTTATATCCCAAGCCCCAACAGTTAACTTTAGATAAATCTACTTGCAAAGAACAATTGGCTCACAAACTGGCTACTCTTCCTCCTCCACAGTGCTAAATAGAATGAAGCATTAGCCTTTGGTTCTCCTTTAAGGAAAACAGGTTACAATGCTCAGCTGGACCTCTGTCCATCAGCCACACAGACACTACATGTTTAAGTAACAGCACCACCAGAAAAGGTAGGTTCACAGAAACAGCCCCAAGTTGAGTTTGACAGAATGCTGTTTTTGAGACAACCATCACAGCAGCAGAATGCAATGACTAAATTAAGGCGACTGTCAAAATGGAAAAGAGCAAGAAAACAAAACAAAACAATTCATGGAAAAATTTAGGATTAGAACTTAAACTTTACGCTCCAACCTCAAAGACCACAGAAAACTGTGGCATGGGATAGCCCTGTATGTTCAAAATAGGAATTAAGAATCACACCAGTTTCCTGTCTCTTGGGCAAAAGAATAAGATACAAAAGGGAAATAAAATGGGAGAAGGGAATTGCTCCATTGTTGTTGTTAGGTGCTGTTGAGTGGGTCCGACTCACAGTGACCCTGCACAACAGAACAAAACACTCCCAACACTGTGCCATCCCTGGCATTATGTCAGGGCTTCTCTGTTATTCATAGGGTTTTCGATGGCTGATTATTTCAGAAGTAGGCTGCCAAGCCCTTCTCCCATTGCCTCCCCCCCATTAATGGTGTACAAATAATTTATACACACTGTAGCTGGTATTTGAACATTACCACAAACCTATGCTGGGGCTCAGTTGGTAGAATGCTGCTCTGCGTCCTTTGCTCCTTGGGGTTCAATATCCCGCACCGCAAAAATGAGAGAAGGACCTGGCAGCCCACTCTAGAACAAGCCCAAAACAATCAGCTATCAAAAACCTATGAATAGCAGAGAAGCACTGACATAGTGCTGGGCATGACACAGTGCTGGGGAGTGTTTCATTGTGTTGTACACAAGATTGCTATGAGCCAGACCCCACTCCCCGGCACCTAACAACAACAATGCTACAGACTTATGACAAAATCTATAAAGAAGGCAAAACAAACTGCACATAAAACAGGGAACTGAATCCAGATATGTTCTCAGTTCTTCTAAAAAGCTTAGTTTTGTTATCTAAACAAGAGTGAACACATTAATGTAGAACCATGCTTATTGCTCCTACCTCTGAAAATGTTTCATGTTACTGAGATGTCTTATGTTTTCCTCTTGATTTCAGTGAAAAGTAGATAAAGCCAATTTCAAAAGTAATACTATAATAAGACATAAAAATCGTATTTCCTATCAGATTGTTTTATTTCATCTCTGTCTTTACAGGAACACATCAAATAAGAAAGCTAAATAATAATGATGAAGATGATGATGATGATGATGATAATAATAATAATAATAATAGTAATGATGTCTTTCACAGAGTTTTATAGAAAAGCAGTTTAAGAGTAAAGCAGTTGTCTCCCAAGTAGGCCATCTGACCTCACAGGCTAATCACATCATAAGGTTATCTAACAGAGAAAAAGAAAGAAACAAACTCAGAGAGCACTGCAATCTGGTAAGTACAGGCAGAACAGCACAGGACTTTCCTAAAGGTGATCTGTATAAAGTAAGTCTTAGACACAGGAGGCAGGAGACTCCCCTTGTGCCTTTTTACCCAACCATAATGCCTATGGAGTATGGGACCTCAGGAGTAGGGTGGACTACAATTAAATGAAAAGGAAAATATATAAATATATAAAAAGTAAAAGACTTCAAGCTTAATCCAAAAATATGAAATGTGACAAGCTCCAAAATCAGAAGCTTGTGCATTCTGATGCCATACCTAACCTCATGTGATGGGTCACAGTTAAAATGCAGATACACCAAAAACACTGTATAAAAATACCTCCAAGCTATAAGGTATATATCAAATGTAAATGGATTTTGTGTTTAAACTTGGTCCCATTCTAAGTATATCTCATCGTGAATATGTAAGTACCCCCCCAAAAAAAATCTGAAATACTTCCGGCCTCAAGCATTTTGAATAAGGGACATTCAGCTTGTACTGTCTAAAGTAATTCCTCTTCTTGCCTAGCTCAAAAAACAAAGTGGTGAAAATGAAAAAGAGTGTATTTGTAGGAAATATCAGTAGGAATAACAGAGGCTGAGCCACTGGGGATTCCAAAGAGGACATAATAAGAAACTTAATTTTATTCTGAATTTGAACAAAATCAAGGTGCATAAATTACCCTTCCTATACTGGAATCTTTTTGACTTCCAAACTGCTTCTAAAATTTAGAAACTGTTATGTCCACAGGAGAAATAAGACCTGCACAAATTTACCTATGGAAGGTTAAGAGGCCAATTATGTTGCCTTTTATGGTCATGCAAAGAAACAAAAAATGAAATATACAAGAGTTGCTCTCCTTCCATTAGAAAATAAACTTTTTTTTGTGGTCCTCAGGGGTTGAATCTAGGGCCTTACACATACTTTGCAAGTGCTCTACCACTGCGCTGCACCCCAAGGCCATTTTTAATTTTTTTATCTCGAACAAGGAAAGTTACAAAGGTTGCTTCTGGCATGGAACCTTCGATCCTCCTGCCTCCACATCCAGAGTCACTGGGATTCCAGGCATGAACCACTGTGCCCAGCTAGAAAATAAACACTTAAGGAGTAGGTGTGAGTTGGGCACCCTGGTGGATACCTGTAATCCCAGCGACATGGGAGGCTGAGGCAGGAGGATCTTGGATTCAAGGCTAGAGTCAGTTTGCAAAACTTAGCAAGACTCTGTCTCAAGATTTAAAAAGGGACCTGGGTGCAGCTCAGTAGTAGAGCAGTTGTCAAGCATGTGCAAGGGCCTGGGTTCAATCCCTAGTACTGAAGGGAAAAGGAAAAAAACAGAGTAAATATAAGAGGGTTAAAAAAAAAAAAAAAATACAGACAAAAACCAAAACTCGCCTCATCTCTATTCAGTGCTTCTGCCTCTCCCAGTCAGACACCTAAACACAACTGGCTCATGCAAAAAAAAAAAAAAGAAAAAATCCTTAAAATGCATACAGTGTGCTTGCAGATGTTTTTTGTTTATTTAAATTTAAGAAGTCAAATTCCAAGCCAATAAGTTTATTATCAACTCTTGACCAGTCAGTTATGAAGGGCATAATCAAAGTCAACATGAAAGAGTAGATGTGTTGACTGGGTAAATTAAGGAACTGCTACTCAACATGGTCTATTTGGATTTTCCTACTGGTCTGCAGGACTGTGTCCCTCCCCCAATGTAACAACATGTCGGACCCAGTTTGTGTCTCAACTGCAGCAGGAGTTAAAGGTTAAAAAAAAGAAATCAAGAAAAATATTAATCTTATCCAACTTATAACTGGTGTCTGAAGGAGGGGAACAGGGCACCGCATGAAACAACCCCCACTAAAGATGCCCTACGGGGTCCTGGTTTGTAATTGGTGCTTCAGGGAGCCACTGTTCTGCACATCTGCTGGCCAGCCCTGGCTCTTTACCTCACCCCTACCCACTGGAATTGAGTGTTCCTCATTCACTTGTCACTCAATCCTCAATCTGTAACCAACAATTCCAGTGGGTAGTTTGGTAACTATCCCTTGTTCCTTCCTGTTACTGCAGACAACACCAAAAAAAACTTCTTGAAATTCTACACCCTAAGACTTTCAGGGGCTGGGATTTAGCTCAGTTGGTAGAGCGCTGCGCTGCAGTCTCTAAGGTCCCAAGTTCAATTCCCAGCACTGCAAAAATGGGAGAAGGACCTGGCAATCCACTCTCAAGGCAATCCCGAAAGAATCTGCCATTGAAAACCCTATGAGGGTCGCTATGAGTCGGATACCAATTCTACGGCACCTAACAACAACAACAACAACAACAAGACTTTGAGGAAGTTCTTAACACTCCTGGTTCTCAGCAAACCTCTCTAACTCCTCTGTTGCTCAGTGGGCAGCCTCTATAGACTTAATCCACTCCCTGTCTATATCTCTCTCTGAATTCATCAACTCACTTCCAGCCCTGATCATTCCCGTTGCTTTAGATGCATCTGACAGGATCCTTAACCTGGCTCATACTGAACTCATCATCTGTCCCTCTCCTTGGTCCATGTCCATCACATCGTGTGCATATGCGAGCATGCGCACGCGCGCGCGCGCGTGTGTGTGTTTTGCAGGGCCTAGAACATGCTTTGCAAGCACTCTAGTACTGAGCTATATCCCCAGTTCTCCCACCTTATACTTCTTTTTCTTCTTTTTTATTAACACTACTGGGGGGTTGAACCGAAGGCCTCAAGCATACATTTGCAAGCACTCTGTCACTGAGCCACCCCTCCAGCCTATTTTTACTTTTATTTTTGAGTCAGGGGCTAGCTAAACTACACAAGCTGCCTCTGCCCTTGAACTTGTGATCCTCTTGGCTCCAGGCATGCACCATCGGCTCAACCTTCTTAATCATGATCATTCCCCTCACTGGGTGACCCCACCTGACTATGCAGGCTACATAACTGCACACATCTGAGGATGGCTCTAGACTTCTCTCCTCTGGCTCCCACAGACTGTCAGTCACTATGGACTGCCCATTTCCCACCCAACTGAACACCTGCTATTTCCATTTTTGCTACTGCTGCTTCTAGGTAAGGTCCTCAGTACTGTTTATTCATGTATTCCTTCATCTACTCAACAAATTTGTATTAAGTTTCTACTATGTACTAGATGGGACTGGGATTTAGCTCAGTTGGTAGAGCACTGCTCTGCAGTCTCTGAGGTGTGGGGTTCAATTCCCAGCACCACAAAAATAGGAGAATGACATGGCAATCCACTCCCCAGGCAATCCTGAAACAATCAGCCATTGAAAACCCCATAAAGGTCACTATGAGTAGTGCACGACTTGACAGCAACTAACAACAACGTGAACTGGACGCTTGCAGTCATACCACCGTGGCATTCGATCATGTCAGATCTCTGAAGCTAAGCAGAGTTGGACCTGGTTAGTACTTGGGTGGGAGACCACCTGGGAACACCAGGTGCTGCAGGCTTGGGAGGACACAGCAACCCGCTCCTACCCCCCAAAAAAACCAATCTGCCACTGAAAACCCCATGAATAGCAGAGAAGCATGACAATAGTGTTTTGTTTGTTGTACACAGGATCGCTATAAGTTTGAGACCAACCTGAGACCACCAAAACAACAACATATACTGGACATGCAGGTGTTACCAGATGTGTTCTAGCCCTAGCGAACCTTTTATGGCAAGTCATGATACGCTATCAGGCACTGGTGACATGAGATAGGGTGCTAAAAGCCATGAAGGGATAGTTTAGAACACCATGGGAGCACAAAGGAGAGACGCTAAATCCAGCTGTTCACAAATTTCCCAAGGAAGCCCCTGCTCTGTTGGGCTGCAGAGAGAGAAGCATCTTACACAGGGCCCAGCTGGTCAGAACACTCAGTGGGGAACCACTTCCATCAGCATGGTTGGAGTAAAAAGGGCAAGAGCAGCAGGGGTGAGACTTTAGCTGGGCTCATGTTAGGTAACCAACTGGGGAGTGCCTGAAGAATATGAAGAGGTCAGAGGCAAGGAGAGGTGGCTCTGGAGAGATTGCCTTGAGAGGAGTCACTTTCAGAGGTGACCTGGCAAGACTCTAGGTGGGGTATGTGGGACCACATGCGGGAAGGCACTGGCAATCTAAGGAGCAAAGATGATGACCTCAAGGATAAATGGCTGGGCAACAATAAACATGGGCTAGTTTCTTGCGCAGAGGAGGAGGAACAGGACTTGCCACTGGTTGTGGGGGCAGTGTCTGCTAACCCATCAGGCACAGAAGGCACCGTGGAAGCCTCTTCCCAGTGGACCATTCATTCTCCCTCCTTAACGTACTGGCTTCAAGCTTTTTCCTTGGGTGCCCTCTTGGACTTCTGAGCTGACATCCAACACCTGTTTATTAACGGTTAAGCACGACAAAGCATGTCACTACTGACTGTACTGCATCTGCATTTTGAACAGCTTTGTGTCAGAACTTTGGATCTGAAAATTAGCTTGTTCAACTAATGGAAAATGTCCACAGCCGGTGGTCATTGTCCAACCTATTTGCCGAACTGGACTTACTCTCTGTAAGGAAGTCCAACCGACCGTGTTTTCCCATGACTAGATTCAGTTTTAAGCAATCCCACCAAACCGTCTCACTCTGACTTCTAAACATTTCTTCCGTAAGCATTGCTCAATCTCAACGTTACAAGGACACCCTGCAATGACAGAATTTGCATTCTTCCCGAGCAGACAATAACAAGCGAACAAATATACAAACACCCATTTACTACCTGCCTCCCGACTTCTCTCCGGGCCCGCCCAAGCACAGGGCCGGCTCAGGACCCGCCCCGGACCAGGGGTCCCCTCCGTCCTCCAGCGCGGCCGAGGTGGGCGTCCTAGGCAAGAAGTTCTGACTACGGCTCTGCACTCGAGTGAGGACGCGCCCGGTAACGTCCACCGAGCACACCCTAAGCACTCGCTTCCACCCACAGTAGCGAAGGCTCCCGCCCGGCGGCCTTCCCCGGGCCCTGGGGACGTAAGGCAGACCGCCAGCCGCGGGACGCCCTCATCTCAGGCACCGGGGTCTTCCCGCCCCATGGCCCCCGGCCTCACACAAATGACGGAAAAGGAGCTGGGACCTTCGCCGTGGACTCAGTCTGCACGTCGCCATGCCGGCGCGAAGACTCCGTACGCCAACTCCTCTGCGGCGGCCATCATGCGCCAAGAGCCGCCGGTGCCTTTTGACTCTCGCGCCAACCCGTAGAGCGAGGGCGCCGCCGGGGGTCCTGCGCAAGAACGGAAGCTAAGGACCTAACTTCCGGTGGCCGTCGGCCTCCGCCCCCTCGCGGGAGCGCTCCATTGGTTGAAGGGTCGCGATCTCGCGGTCTCGCGGCCTCGCGAGAGGTGTCTTTGGGGCGGCCGCCGGTGTGTGTAGCCGCCCGCTCCTCGCCCCGCCCCCGCCTCCGCCGCAGCGTCGGCCTCCGCCTTCTTCTCCCACCGTCTCCGCCCCTCCCCGGCCCCGGGAGCGGCCGCGGAGCAGCCGCCTAGAGCGTGTTGCGTGGGAGGCGGGATCCACACGGTAAGATGGCCGCGGCAGGCTCCGGCTGACGGGCCGAGCGTTTCCCCGGGGCTGGGCCGGGGGTCGGGGACCGGAGGTCAGAGGTCGCGCTGCCGAGGATCAGGGGCCGACGTCCGGTCTGGCTCCCTACGTGCTGGGAGACGTAGGGGTAAGAGGTGCGAGCTCGTGTCTGGATTTGGGCTCTGAGCTGCCCTTTCTGTCCGGCGCGGGCGGTCTGGGCTGGAAGGGAGCGCTCTGGGGTCCGGGCTCGCGGTCGGAGGAGAGCCCAGCCCGGACGGGGATAATTGGAAACAGGCAAGAGACCTCTGTGACAAGAACGACTTTTACAAGATTGCGTTAAAACGGGGACCGAACTGGTGAACAGGTTAAGTTGCCGCGTGGGCCGCCGGTGTGGGTCGTCCTCAGTGTTTGGGACATTTGTCTCCGTCGACTGTGCAACGGCTTGAGTTTGGGGCTGCTGCGTCCTGCAGAAACGGAAAGGTCGGATCTCCGCAGTCGTGGTTTTTAATAACCACTTAGGGCCACGGAGCGGGGCCAGTGTTGCACATGGAAGTGGAGAGGGGAGGATGTGTTGTTGGGGACTTTTCAGGGTAGTCCTTAGGTTTTCTGTATCGTCTGAGTAAAAGTTGATCGGAATGAGTTCTGCAGTTGACCTGTGGCTACAGGACAGGCGTCAGTACTGGTGACAGCGCCTCCCAATTTTACCTTCCCGCCCGCCCTGCGGCTCCCGCCTGCAACACTAAGTGATTACTGAAGTTCCCGCCTGCCCCAAGTAATGTGCCCCCTTCACCAGTCTCTTTCTTCACGCTCTCCCTAGGTGATCTTGACTGAACTCTTGGTTTTAAATATCTTCTTTCTTTTTTTCCTTCTTTCCTTTTTTCTTTTTCTTTTTCCTTTTTTTTGGGGGGGGGGCGGGGGGCAAGGGTGTTTCCCTAATGAATGTTCACAGCTTGGGACCCAGGACCTGTCATCCAGATGCCTGCTGGGCTTATCCAGCTGCATGTCTCATCACCCAGACTGGCCCTGCTTCTCAAACCTGTTCCATTCCCAGTTTTCTCTCCTTGTTTGTGGCACCATCCTCAAAGGCCTCACACTTGAAACTTCTGGTTTCTGATTGTCCTCAGTTCTTCCCTTTCTCTTGTCCTTTCTCGTTCAGTCCAGCAGCTGCTGCCATTGACAGGCCAAAGCTTCTTGATCTAGGGTGTCTCTGACCTTTTCTGCTGTCCTGTCTCACTGAGATATCTCCTTGCTGGACTTGTTGCTCAGCTCTCTCCACCCAATATTCATACCATTGTCAGCCCAGAAACCAAAGCCATCCTTTAGTTTTTTAATTTATTGGAGGAAATTAGCTTGTGCTTTGCTGTGTACAAAGTAATACCCAAAATACCCAAAATGTGTATGTCAGTGACAAAGTATGAAAACATGCCAAGCAGTGGTGCCTTAGCACCCACCTCAGGGGCTAGCTGGTGCTCCCAGAGCTGACACAGCTGCCCTTGTGGCTCTGCCATCCCTCCCTCCTCCCACAGGTAACCACCTCCTGCGTGTCAGATTCCATGCCTTTGCTTAAAAATACAAATCAAAACCAGTTTTGCAGCATAGATATTGCTAAAGCACATGTCATCTAGTTGGTTTTGTGTTTGTTTTTTTCAAAACTCATGCCACACTTGGGCCTCTGCTTTAACTTGTTTTTTTTTTTTTTTTTTGCATTTGGCATTGTTTTATAAGAGCCTTCCATGTGATTCTGGGCGATTTCATTTGTTTTAATTGCTTTATTAATTTTGTTTTATGATACATGACCACAATCCCTTCTCAAATGAGTGTATCTCTAAAACAAAAAGTGTTTTTTTTTTTTTTAAATAACCTATTTGGTAGCAATGTCTGACTTAGTAAAGCCTCTCTTGCATGTGGTGTGAATGCATAGGTTCCTCTGAAGAAGGAGCACCTGATTATGAGATGTTTCCCAGGTGTTGGGGAGGCTGCATAACATAGATGGCAACTTGTGCCATATCATCTGGACAGTCTGCAAAATCCCAGATTCCAGAACACATCTGCCAAAGGGTTTTGGAGATGGGATCTGAATGCTACAGTTCCTTTGTCCATGCTCTTATTGAATCAATATTGGAGTGGATGGCTTCCACATTTTTGCCATGCTGAGCAGTACTTCTGTGAACAGGGTTGTCTTTGCTTGGTACACACTAATAGTTTTGTAGTGTATAAATTTAGCAGGAGTAGAATTGCTGGGTTGTGTTGCTGTAGGTGCCATCAAGTCAGGTAAGGAATGCTGAATTATTTTTAACCACATCAGTCTGTTCTGACACATTAAAGAAACTCAGGAGAACTCCATGCCTTTCCTAACATCTTTTTTTTTTTTTTTTTTTTTTTTTTTTTACTTTTTGAGACAGGGTCTCGCTAAGTTACGCAGACTGCCTCTGGTCTCGAACTTGCGATCCTCCCGCCTCCGCCTCCCAAGCCGCTGGGATTACAGGCGTGCGCCACCACGCCCGGCCCCTTTACTAACATCTTGTATTGGCAGATGTCTTAATTTTTGTTAGTTTGATAGGTGTAGGATTTTGGCTTCCTTTTTCACATGTATGACATAGCATGTATTTCTTTACCTTGTAACTTTCCAGTATCTGTCTGCCTTTTGCACTTAGCAGGGAACCTTACTACCTCCCTCAAGTTGTCAGGCCTTCCTCTATCTGATGCTATCTCATCTTTTGGTCTCTTAATTCTAACACCTTTGGCTCTTTGTTGCATTCATCCTATTTTCTAAACATCCCATTCTTTTTGTTGTTGTTAGGTGCCCTCAGATCAGTCTGACTAGTAGCAGTCTTAGCATTTTCAATGGCTGATTGTTTCGGGATTGCTTCAGGAGTGGATTGCTACATCCTTCTCCCATATTTGCAGTGCTGGGGATCAAACCTGGGCCCTCAGAGAGTGTGGAGGAGCACTCTACCAACAGAGCTAAATCCAAGCCCACCATTCTTCATAGTTTTCCCTAAATATGCATTTGAATCTCAGGCCTTTTGTACTTTCTGTTCTTAAAATTGAAAGTTTGGTATCTTCCTCCTTTCCCACTTCTTGCTGTGTTTAGTGGATATAGGGATTTCCACTAATTATTAATTTTTTTCTCTGCAGAAATAAGTCAGAATGAGTTATGCAGAAAAACCCGATGAAATAACGAAAGATGAGTGGATGGAAAAGCTCAATAACTTACATGTTCAACGAGCAGACATGAATCGTCTCATTATGAACTACTTGGTCACAGGTAATGACTGGCTACAAGCACACTACCACTTGAACACAGTTCCCTCTTTTTGTACAAGTAGCACTTTGTCCCCAAAGCTTGGTGGTAACGTTATGTTGTGTTCAGGTGTAAAAACAGTGCTGAGTTGACGTTTGTAAGTTATGTTAAAAAATAACCTTTCCAGGAGATGAGGTAATTACTCCAGGTCTCTGAGACCTAAGGTGAATACCTGTTTCTTGGCCTTTGACAGTGTTTTTATACTTAGATAGTCAAGATCATTAAGGCTGCTCTGAGTTGGGAGGTGGAAGCAGGAGGATTGAGAGTTCCAGGCCAGCTTGGGCTACATGGCGAGACTCTGTCTCAAAAAAATAAACAAAAGTCTGTTCTGAGGTAAATTTAAAACCCAAATAATTGATGTCTTCTGGCCTTTGGTAAAGTACACTGGCCTGTTTTTAGAAGGTGTACTCACTTCAAACAAGGGAAGGAGGATGGGCAGGAGTGTGCAGAAGAAAACACCATTTGGGTCCTCCTCTCAAGAGGAGAAGGAAGGTCATTGCCTACTGGGAAATTCCAGGTGTTTTCAAAGGGCATAAAATAAAGTAAGTCTTCCTCCTGTTAATCCCTAGTGTCCCCTCTCAAATAATTTCTGCGAAAATTTTTTAGAAATGTGATGAGGAGTCCCGGCCTGTGGTTCGCTTTGATGTTAGAGAGAATTACAGGCTCAGAATAACAGAGGCAGTTACCAGTTCACTGCATATAAAGCTAGCATGGAGGCACAGCAGGCCTTTGGAGGCACAGCCAGTGTGTCTGTCTGGCCTGCAGCCAGCTCTGATGTCCCAGCCTGTAATCCCAGCCTTTAAGGTTCCACACCACACAGTAGGCTAGCAGTCATTCTAACCTCTGGTCTGGTAGATGAGAGCTTTTTGGATGAGATGAAAAAAAAACGAAATATAGTATTTTCATTTCTCTGTTTTAATGATACAAAGATGGCAATACCAGGTCCCAAAGAAAGTCTTCATATTGGGGGTTAATTGAGGTGGTTGAACTTTCTAGAGATAAAAAGTCTGTGATAATTCCCTGCTATCTTTCCTAGCAGTGCAGGTGGTTTTCTTTTCAGAGGGTTTTAAGGAAGCAGCAGAGAAGTTTCGAATGGAATCTGGCATTGAACCAAGTGTGGATCTAGAAACACTTGATGAGAGAATCAAGATTCGTGAGATGATTCTGAAGGGTCAGATTCAGGAGGCCATTGCCCTGATTAACAGTCTTCACCCAGAGCTCTTGGACACAAACCGGTATCTATACTTTCATCTGCAGGTGAGTTTTAGCAGTCTGGTGTGGATCCTTGGTAAGTTAAGGTTGTTTGCAATGACTCAGAAATAAGTGGGCTAATTTGCATTTATAGAATGTTGTTTTAGTTTATGTGGGTTGGGTTTGAGTTTGCTATTTTATGTATTTCAGACGCTGCTTTTTGGCTTTTAAAATGCAAATTTAATAACTTGGAGTCACAAAGGAATCTCTTCTTTGAGATGTCCTTTTTATTGTGGTGCTGGGGATGGAACCCAGCCTTGTGTGCATGCTAAGCAAGCCCTCTACCACTTATCTGCATTCTCAGCCCCATGAGATGTAATTTTGACTGGAACCAAGTACTCAGTGTTGTCTGTCTAGGTGTGTACAGGCTAGGCTTGTCTTTCTTTGCACTGAGCATGATAGGTGTCACTCGCCTGGGTTTGTGCCAGCTCTGCTTGTCTGTCTTTGCCATTGTCCAGCAGCAGCACCTGATCGAGTTGATCCGCCAGCGTGAGACTGAGGCAGCGCTGGAGTTTGCCCAGACACAGCTGGCAGAGCAGGGCGAGGAGAGCAGGGAGTGCCTTACCGAGATGGAGCGCACGCTGGCCCTGCTGGCGTTCGATAGCCCCGAGGAGTCGCCCTTCGGAGACCTCCTCCACATGATGCAGAGGCAAAAGGTAGGCTCAGCAAGAGGGAAGAGCTCTCTTCACTGCCCCGAGGCATTTGTCCGGCAACTCCAAACAGATGGTCTGTGCACTGTGTTTGTGGATGGGATGAGACACATAGCCCTGGGGTCACAGCATCCAGGATGACAGTAGTGACTCTTCCCACGTTTCCATTGTTCGATCTTGTGAAACTAGGAGCAGCAGAGCTATGACTGCTGGGCAGTATCCAAACCCTTTTGCTTATGTTTCTTATCTTAACCTTCTTCCTGTTTGTTTAGGAAAGCTTAGAAACAGGTGTCCTAAGTATTTTGAATTTAAAACACATGTTTTCTTCTGTAACTTTCTATTACTGTTATTCCTATTTCCAGCTGAACAGAACAGCTCATTGCTTCCCCAGACCCACATGCAACTGCCCCTCTCCTGGGGCTCCATGCTCTGTGCCATGTTGGGAGGATTGCCCAGCCTTGACAGTCCACTTGAGAAGTTCCCTTAAGGCTTGTTTGGGGGCTTACACTACCTGTGGCGCTGGTCTCTGCTCTCACAGTCCTCACAGCACCTTGTTTGAGAGGCTAATGGTACTTAGCTGACCTTGAGACTGGATGTCACATTGCTAACTAGACTAGAAAAGCTACCCTGGGCAAGAACTGTTTCCAGAGTAGCTTATAGTTCAGTGCGTAGCAGGCTGCTCATGGGAAAAGAGTGCCCAGCAGTAGGAAATGCATATTATCAACAGGCTTTGCTGGTGTTCTACATGTGTGGTTGTCATTATTGGATGTATTTATTTTCTAGGTGTGGAGTGAAGTTAACCAAGCTGTTCTAGATTATGAAAACCGCGAGTCCACACCTAAGCTGGCAAAATTACTGAAACTGCTACTTTGGGCTCAGAATGAGCTGGACCAGAAGAAAGTAAAATATCCCAAAATGACAGACCTCAGCAAAGGTGTGATCGAGGAGCCCAAGTAGAGCCTGTGTATGGATCCTGGCTCTGTCACCGATACAGGACTCGCCTCCACTCGGGCTCTGGCTGACAGAGTTTCACTGCAGTAGAGAACCTTTTCCCCTTGTACTTTTTTTTGACATGGTATCTTTGTAAAAGGGAAAACAGCCCTTTTAAATGCTGGCAAACACACAGTGAAAGGCACTGTCTGTTTGGAAGCCTCACGTGGTCTGTGCACTATCCTACATCCTAAGGAGCTGGACATTGACGTTGACCATTCCAGTGCTCCTGGTCTTTCTGGCCACTGATGATCTAGTTTGCCACTGACTGCTGCATTGTTGGGGAATATCATTTGAACCGAAGGCCTCCCACTGAAAGTATATGAAAAGCACTGATCGTTCGTTTGCTTTCTGTTAGCTTGGAGACAAATATATTTTCGTTTTCATAAGTCTTATCAGGCCTTCATCTTCAAGTTTTTCCTTACCCCATTGTTTTTCTTTTTTATTTCTTTTCTTTCTGCATTTTTTTTTTGTTACTCCTTTTTTTCTTATAGGAAAGAATATATAAATTTGTAAATCCTAATTCTATAATGACTTTTGTGTGTGGGTATTGAGTTTGATTTGATTTTGCCTTTCGGTTTGGGTTGTGTGGCTTTTGGAGGTATGTGTGAGGGGTGGGGTTGTGTGTTTTTTAATTTTTTAAATATATATTTTGGTGCTGTATGTGATGAGAGACTTGTTCATAGTGGGGATTGATGAACCATCTCTTGTCGGCAGGTTTTTTGAAAATAAAGGCTTCTTTTTGATTTCAAGAATGGCCTCCAAGCAGTCCTCATCATCTCAAATGGCCTTTCTTGGGGCCTCCTTTCCCTGTGCTGACACAGCAGCAGTGCCTGCCCCAGAGCTGAAGGAGCATTCTGCCCGACCCATGTGTCCAGGGAGCACCCTGTGAGATAACAGGGCAGTCCTGGTGCTGGTGGGGAAAGGGCTGCAGCTTGGTGGCCTGAGGCTGTCACAGAAGGGCTAGGTACCGAGTGGCACCAATCTGGACTTGAGCCTGGCAGAGTAGTTTCTCATCTGTTTTGTTGTCAGCGGCACTCCAGATGCCCTGCGTCTCATCAGATGTTGCTCCCCTACTTGGTTGGAGGCAGGAGGGCAATGGCCAGTGGGGTGCAGTGGGGTGCACATGCAGGCCTGCCCTGGGTGGCGAGTGTGTGTGTGCTGAGTTCACAGTGCAGGTGTGGAGAGACCTTGCTGGGCCAGTGCTGAAGGCTTATGTGGGTTGTCACAGAACTGCAGAGCCCTCAGCAAGTCTGGTGGGGACAGTGGAGGTGATGTGGGCACCGTCCCCTGGTGGGAGTTCCCTGCTTGCCTGCAAGGCCAGGACTCTTTTGTCCCTGAGCTGAGTCCTGACGCCAAGCAGGTGTTCTGGTGCTTGGGGCCTGCTGGAGAACAGTGTTGTTGGCAGCTGAGTTGAGACTGCTTACTTTGTTCTTGAGGAGCGCTGAGGCAACCAGCTAGGTTGGGCCAGGATGCAATTGCAGGCCTCTTGGTTAGCAGGCAGCTGACAGGCCTCTCTGTCACCCTCCTGCTCTTGTGAGCATTGCATGTTCTGTCTCTGTGTACTGTTCTTGTGGGTGCTTCTCTGCTGTCTCCTTGGATCCTGGTAAGGTGTCCTTGAGCTCTCTGCTTCTGTTTTAGTGGAAAAGAGCTTTACCTCGAGTTAGTAGCAGGCAGAAAGATGGAACTGTGGTGGTCATTATGAGTCTACTCCAGCTGCCAGACAGGACTTCTGCTGCCCTTCTGCTTTGTGAGGGTGGTGGTGGGAGGTCGGCTCTTACCTCCTGAACAATCATCTTCAGATGGGATGTTTCTTTCGGGTTACTCTTTCCTTAGGTTTGAGGATAAAAATTAGAGGGAAAGGTAGTTTTAACCCTCAGGTAATTCATAGGAGACATGCACACGTGGGAGAGAAGTAGAGATAAAAGCACCATGCAACCAGCATCTTATTATCTTTTATTAGCATATATGAAATCATATACATAGATAATATGTAATCAGTTCAACATGTTCTCATAATTAGAGGGTATGAGACGTATAGTAAGGGAAGTCCCATCTGTGGGGCTTATCCACAGATTGTAGGTTCACAAATGGGGCTTGTCACATGCATGAAATGTTGTTAAGTGGTTTTAAGACAAAGTGTTGGTATTTTATTTACTAGCTCAGTTAGAGCAGGTTCACCAGCCAGTGCTAAGACTGACTATGTGCAAGATGTCAGTGAGACTGGAATATTTCAGATGTTAATTGTTCTCTTTCCCACAATCTGCTTCTTGTTGTTAGGTGCCGTCAAGTTGAGTCCGACTCATAGCGACCCTACGTAGAGTAGAACAAACACTCCCTGATTCTGTGCCAGGCACATGATCTTATTTATGTCTAAGACCATTGGTGCAGCCACTGTGTCAATCCATGTGCTAGTAGCCTAGAAGTCCCTTCTAAGGGAGTGCTCTGCACGCTTTCCCTGTTTGCCACTTTGTTGTGGTTTTTGTCTTTGCAGCAGAGTTAAGCTACTTGGAGTAATGAGCATTCATTGTGATTGGGTTTTCCACTTTGTCTTCTTCGAGTCTCACTGTTGTGTTTATGAAATGTAATTGTGTCTCACAGGTAGTTTGCTTATTCTTATACCTACTAGGGGAAAGTGCCTTGAAATAAATGAAACCTGAGAATATTCTGGAACCTTGTTCCTATGTCATAAAGTTGTGGAGAATAATAACCCTCAGTTTGGAACTTTCTGAAGCACGAGGATTATTGCAACTAAACAAGAACCAATTTGTTTTGCCACTTGAATTAAAGTTTCTAGGTTCTAAAAAGGCAGGTGTTGACTGGGGCTGATGTTTGAGACCAAAGTCTCTGTGGTACATAGCTGAAGGCTAGTGACCCTCTGTGCACAGAAACTGTAAGTCAGAGTCCACAGAGACAGGGAGTAGGGGAGACAGTCTTTCTAAAGCAATGTGATATCTTTATCTCTTTCTTTCTGTGTACTGTTACTTTTGGAGAATGGAGAACCAAGGCTCCCAAAGGGTTTGTATACATTTATGATAAAGATGCTGGCATCTTCAGGATGATGGAGCAGGATTCCCTTCCCAGCTGTTGCTATCTAGTCTCAGTATGAACAAAAGACCAAGTTAAAAGCATCAGGTGAACAGACAGGTCTGTCTGCATCACTGTGGTTGAAGATGCTGAGTTGTGTGTGGTGGGCACCATGGTGTGGATGCAGACAGTGGTCTCCAGCCTGCACCACTGCTTTGTTGACATGTTTTATTCTGATAGCAGACACATTATTTCTTATAATTGGTATATTTTTGTTTCAGAAATATACTGTATTTTCAGATGTATAGTAAGTTGTATTGTCAGCAGAAGACATGTAAAATCCTGTATAAATTCATAGTCTGCTGGAGTACTGTTGTGTATATTTCATTCTGTAATTCTTTACCAAGGAGGCATTTGTACCCCGAGCCCATATCTTCCAAGATATGCAGAATAGGTTACTTTCGTTGCCTGTTCTTAATTTAATAGTAAAAGTTTTCACGTTTTTCCTAGAATGTCCATCTGAAAGCTTTCTTTTTTCCATAAAGATGTATTGATAAGAAGAAAGAAATACTATACTAAAACATTTTTTATTGGCAGACAATATATTAAAATTGGAAGGATAGAAAGAAACTTTGGTTTCAAACCATGCTTTGGTTTTAATCTGTCCACACTCCAACAGTACTTTTTACAAGAGCGTTTCCAAGCTGGGTGTGGTGGCACAGTCCTGTAATCCCAGCACTCAGGAGGCTAAGGCAGGAGGATTGTGAGTTCAAAGCCAGTCTGGGCTACATAGTGAGACCCTGCCAAGGAAGGGAGGAAAGGAAATGAAAGTTAGTTTCCAAACATATCAAACATAGAGGGACAACCCTACCACACCCAAGTACCAATCACTCAGATGGCAGCTATGGCCTTCTCAGGCCCTAGGGAGAAGAGTGGAGAGGAAGCCCTGGAGGGTGCTGGGCAGGGCCCACCCTGCAGCACGACGGCCTGCTCCTGAAATTTTGATGTCAAAACACAGGCAAGGGTAGCCTTTCCTATTGCTGTTCCTGCACAGCAGTGACATAAGGTGAAGATCTGGATGTCTGATGCCCTCCCTAAGCTTGCCTCCTTCCCGTGGAAAGCAACGCAGTTGTTTGCTGTGGCAGGTGTGGCTGGAGTGCTGGCATGTGAGCTCTTGCTCAGGGGAGTGAGTTCTGGGCACCACCTTGCATATATGACCTGTCTGTCTCAGATGCTCTGCCTCTACTTTGGAACACCATCCTTACTCGTGACTTTTTACTTATGTAAAAGTAGAACGTGGGGTTTCAGTGGCCTTTGGTGTAACTCACTATGGCAGAGTCTAATGTGGGCCTGTGTCCTCTGGGTGGAATGTCTTGAGATGGTCTGCCTTTCCAGAAGCCATGGAACGGCCCAGATGTTAGCAAGGCCTGGACCACAGACCCATTGACATGAGGCTGTCAGGGTAAATTAGGAGGTAAGGTGTGGGTCTGGGGAGTTGGCAAGAGTAATGTCCCCGCATCTGGGCGCGTGTGTGGGTGTTTAACAGGATTGTGATATTTTGGTCCATCTGCAGCTTGTCAGTGTCTCCTCATTGGAGGGCCAGGTTTAGGAGTCCAGTATGATCATCGTGCAGAAGAAAAACTGTCTGGTGGAGATACAGACTGTTTGCGCTCAGCTGTGACCACGAGATGTACCTGCTTAAGATGAGTGGGCTCTGTCTGCATATGCCTTTTGAGGCACTGCATTTTTAGATGCAGGTCACATTGCAACCTCTCCTGCCCAGCCTCTCTGCAAGCTCTGGGGGAGTGTCACACTGGCCTTCGGAGATTCAGGAGGATGACCACTGGAGTACAGCTGCCCACTATGCTCCAAGTGACTGCCTATGGAACCAGGGGACAGTGCTCAGTGGACATGGTCTCTGCCTGGCTCTGACCTCTCCTTCCTCAGATGCATGGACAGGCTTTGCTCACACACAGGGGCTTCTCACTCCTGGGAACCAGGTGTCTGACAGCCGTGATCATGTTGTCCTAGCCAGCTTTGGAAGTGAAGCAAGCCAGCCCCTCACCTAGGACTCTGGCATGGGGGGGTGCAAGAAGGGAGGAAGTGGTGGCAGTCAGCTGGAGCCACCACAGCCCCAGGACTCCTGTGTGATGCAGACTCATCTGACTGGCCAGTTCTCTGGGTATTGGAGTTAGAATTCTTGACCAGCAGTGCTTGTGAAGTTCAGCTGAAGATACCAGCGCCTTGAAAGGAATGAGTTGTTCTGGAGCCTCAGTCGTCCCACAAGTGGAGCCTGCACAGACATCTGCCACCACTGTGAAGCCCATCATCTGGCTGCCTCGGGATTTGGCTTACTTCCTTGTTCCAGTTTTTTCTCTGCCATGTGCGGGGATTTCCAACCTTTTGGCTTCCCTGGGCCATGCTGAGTAAAGAGAACTTGTCTTGGGCTGCACATAAATTTCATAATATAGTTAGTGTACATGCATAGACTTTTAAAATATTTCTTATTACAAAGTTTAGGGAAGTAAGAGTGACGGAAAGCTGTGGGGCCACACGGCTAGCTATGCTTGGCTGCCTGTGGCCCGTGGGATGCAGGTTGGACATGCTTGATGGACAGTGTTCAGCTCAGAAGGCGGATGCAAATCATTCAGTACTGGGCTCTTCGTTCATATCTTTTTCAGCTTTTTCCCCCGCTTTGTGTTATGTTGCCTGGGCTGGCCTCAAACTCGGGATGCTCCTGCCTTTCCCTCCCAAGTGCTGGGATTATAGGCATGTGCCACTACACTAGGCTCCTCAGATTTTAGGTCTTAAAGTTGCCTGTCAGTAACCATGGGGGAAAATGTAATTATTTCAGTCATATTTGTTTGGATTTCCCGTCTTCAGAATCACATGTGTTGGGCTGAGAATGGGGTGGGGGTTAAGGGAGTCAGGGAGGAGATCTGGGCCTAGGGTGGGGGTTGCCTTCGGAACACTGTCCCCTGGATCCATGCTTCCCTCCTGCATCCGTCTTGGTGGGATGGCAGTGGGGGCTAAGGAAGCCGGGGTGGCAATGTAAGCAGCTTAGCTTAAAGAAAGATGCAGCGGATCTCCCTGCAACAGGCTTAGAATAACTAAACAGACAACAGGAGAGGAGCACTGGAAGGCAGAGCCCTAGACCCCAGGAGAGGGAGGCCTGTGGGCAGTTGGCTGACAGCTCTGTCACACAGGCCACCTCCAAACACCCAGGTGTTGCCCATCTGCTGTCATCTTCACACAGAATTTTCCACCTTGAGCTGCAAAGATGGCTGGGTGCGGAGCAGCTCACAGAAGCAACGAGAAGCCTGGAGCATGTGTTTACCCTGGCCACTACCACCACCACCAGGTGTTGCTGACTCCCGCCAGATGTGGCCCTCCACCAGCCATCTGGGGGGGGGGGGTAACCATCTCCTCAGAGCTCCCCTGCCTAGCCCCCTGGCCACAACCCAAGCACTCGGCCCCCTAGCCACAGGCCTAGGGGAGATATAGCCTTGCTCTCTCTGCTGTCACCCTGGGCACCCTGAGCTGGACCCCAGACACCCAGGGCTTCCTGACGCAGCCCCTGGCTGTCTCCCCCTGTTGCATTGACCTCATTTCTGGCCTCTTCCTCCCCCTCCAGCTCTGGCCAGCTTGTGGCTGCCCACCCCTGCCCTCCAGGTCTTGACCTGAGCTATGTGCCCACTGCCCTGTGGCTCATTACTTGACCTCCTACAGACCCCAAGTGTCTGGTAGGTCTCTCATATATTCACCTGAAGTAGCACCACTTCCACTTTCCTTTTGTCCACCCAGCCAGAACATCATCTCCAAGAAGAAATGACAAATGTCTACTACAGTGTGACTCTTGATCTTTGAAAACAATTATCAGAGAAGTTGACACAGTGATAAAAGTGGATAACTAGGAAGAGAACGGAATAGTGCTGGTAGCTGTAAATTTAGGAACAATTCCTACCTTTCCCTGGGCAGTGGGCCGGGACTGCTGGGGGAGTAAAGCCCCTTCCCCTGTCCTTGTGTCCTACTGGACATCTGAGGTGGATAAAGAGCGACCTTGCTCTTAGGTCTTAAGTTTTTTTCATGCTGGGGATAGGCCTCGGGCCTCACATTGCTAAGTGTGCACTCTACAAGTGAGCTATACCCCTAGCTCCAGGTCACTCAACTCAGTGGGACCAGTCAGTGAAAACCTGGAAACAGTGCGAAGGCCCTGTGGTGGGCTGGGCTGTTGAAGGCATGGAAGGCTATAAGGTACAGGTACAGTCTGGCATTTTGACTGTAGTGAGGAGACTTTGGTGGATTTTAGCAAGGAATGTTTGCAGCTGGCTTCCAGCTGTGTGTGGATGAGGGATCTGGGTGGGCTAGAGTAGAGGTAGGGTGAGTGAGTGAGGATGGGGCCTCTGCAGCCTCCAGGCGAGGCATGGCTGAGTGTTTCCAGCCTTTTCCTGCTGGACATGTCCTTCATGTGCCTGTAGCCAGCAAAGACTGGGGCTCAGCAGGCTTCTCTAGTCACCTAGGCGTGGATCCTGACCCGTGGCTCGAGCTCACAACAGGTTTGTCCTTGATTTCGGGGTCCAGCCACCACCCTCACTCCCCACAACCAGCATCTGTGGAGTGGACACTGGCCAGCACCTGAGTCACCCAAATTTCTCACCTGTCAGCGCAGGCAGAGAGGGCTGTCCTGGAAAAAACTGATGGTCCTGGAGCCTTGCTGACTTCCCTGCTTACAGATTTACCCCTAGCTTGCTTTGGGTCAGCACAGCTCTGTGGGTACCCCCAGCTCCTAGGCAGGAACTGAGGCCCCTTGCTACTCCCTTCCTGCCCAAGGTCTGCTGCTGGCATATGGAGGACCAGGACCCCCCCTTCCAAAGGCCGGAAGTCTTGGCTCCAAACCTCAGGGGCTGGAGTTGCTGTGCAAGGAGGGCTTTGGCCCAGCCTCCCCTAACACTGATGGGGCGTTGACCCAGTTCTGAGGGCAACACGTCCTGGGACTGCCAGTAAGCACCAGCGCCGCAGCTGGGACTGACACGTGGATTTGGGCGGTGCTGCCCTGTGGGTGGGGCTGGGTGGGAGGCAGGAGGGCAGGGCACCAGGACACAGTCGTGCCCATGCATCCCAGCGCCCCAGCCTGATGCAGACGCCCCTAGTCCAGGTCCAGGCCCACAGGGCCACAGCGGAGGACACCCACTGGTCCAGGTTGGTGGGGGCGCGGGAGGTTTGTGGGGGCGGGGCAGGCAGTGGTGTTTGGGAGGGGGCGGAGTTGCCGCAGAGAGACGGGGCTCGGAGGGACCTGGGCTCAGGGAACACTGGATTGGAGAGGCTGCCCATCCTGAGCAGGCCAGCGTTTCTCTTCCTGGGGCCTGCGTACCCCTCCCTGGGCTGCCCCAACCCCCAGGAGGAAGGAGGACACACGCACCTGGCCCAGCAAAGGGGCCCCTTGTCCTGCCATCAGTCTTGTTGCCGCCAGTGACCTGGGTGGTGTTGCAGGTGGAGCAGCATCTTCAGAGGCCTGTTGGGGGCGCTGCCCTTGGTGAGGCCAGTCCCTAGGCATATGTGCCAGCTGGGTGCCAGGTTGCCCAGGTGCATCACTGGCTTCCATGCTGAAGAAGAGGCCAGGCAGGTCACCCACCCTGTTCATGCTTCAGCTGTCTCCACAACCCCACAGGCAGGTGGCCCTGTAGAAACCAGCACCAAGACACTTGCCACTGGCCATAGGCCAGCTGGTGGCAGCCTCCAACAGGAGCTCCTCCAGCTACAGAAGAGCCCCCACTTGCCCTTGTTCTATGAGCAGAGGCCCCTAGGGTGAGGGGCAGGGCCCTGTGGGGGGCCTTGTGCATTCCTGCTGACTGCCACCAGCAGGCATGGCCCAGTTCAGGGAGGGCAGAGGAAAGGCCACAACTGGACCTGCACTCATGAGGGCACAATGGGGGTCAAAAGGAGCCCTTTAAGGCCAGGGATGCAGAAAGGCACATGGGACCAACGCAGATTGCCCCCCTGCTAGCACCAATTAGAAGAGGATTCCTGTAGTACAGGGACCTAGGAGCTCTGGGGCCTGCCCTGCCCCCTCCCTCCCTGCCCCATGTGTATCCAGAAGCCTCTGCTGTCTCATCTAGCTCCAGAGACTCCACCTAGGGCTCAGAACGTCCTGTAAACTTTCACTGCAAGTTATGATTTAATGGTTCTGCCTGGCCCTCTCCTTAACGACTTCCTCCCCAGGTGCTCTCTGTGATACTGGCTCCACAGGCCTTTGGCAGGGGTGGTGCTGAGAATTTGGGAAGGGCGAGCTTATAGAGTCAAGGCCTTCTGCAGCCCCTGTGGGGAGGGATATTAATGTGTGCGCCTCCTCCAGCCCTCTCAGCATCTTGGGAGGCTGGGCTCTCTTCAGGAAATCAGGGGCTGCGGGCCATAGGAGGCAGGGGCAAAATTGGGGAAAGGAGGTGCCAGAGTGTCCTCTGGGCTTGCTTGTCCCTGGATGCTGGAGCCTGTGTGTCTCCCTGCTCTGAACTGATGGCCACAGGACCACCCGTTTGTCAGCCTGCATGCTCATCCCAGCCATCTGCAAGAAGCAAAGGCTACAAGACTCCCAGGAAGCACCTTCCATGCAGGAGGCGCTGGCCTGGGGCTGAAGCCCCAAGGGGGCAGGGTAGAGCCTTTCAGGCCAGTCTTGCCCCAAGCTGTTCCTAACCAGCCCTTCCAAAGGTTGGGGCTTGGCCTGGTGTCCTAATCAGCCCTCAAGCAGCGGGCCTTGTGGACCCTCTAGCCAGACCTTGTTCTCTATCTCTAGCTGGCTGCGGAGATGTCCTTTAGCCTACCTGGCACTGCCCACCTAGCTCAGGGGCAGGGCCTGGGTTTCCCACCTCCAGGGCATGAGGAGGAGGCAGAAAGCCTTATCCCACCCACACTGCAGGCTCCTTCAGCTCAGGGCACACTGGTTGAGGGGCAGCTGCTGGGCTTTTCTTGGCCTCCTGAGGCCATGAGGCAGGCTGGGGGCAACTCCAGTACTTCACCCTGCACAGACCTTCCAGAGGGTGGGTCTCTTGGCCTCCCTACTTCTGACTCACTGCCACAGGTGTACCTGGGGAAGGGTGGCTGCTGGGTGGGTCCTGTCCAGACTCAGGTGACCCTTTGCTGCTTTGACCACATGAAGAAATAAAGCTCCTTTTTAAAGGTACCTTTGGACTGTGTGGCTTTTAGTGGGAAGTGGCAGTGTTGCTCTCCCGCCCCTGCTGTAGTCGTTGTGCATGCAGGCAGTGAAAACCAACCTCCACTGTGTGTGTGTGCAGGGAGCTCGCTGGGGCGGGGCTCAGCAGGCCGGGCCAGGGCAGCTTGGACTGTCCTCCTGTGTTCCCTGTAACCCAGTGACAATGTTTGCTCAGGACAATGCCCTATTAGGGGATGGAAGACAATCAGGGTGCACCACAGGGGGCCCTCATAGGGTTGAAGGATGGACACCAGAGGAGACCTGGGTGCCTGAGCCTGAGCAGCCCACTCTCTCCTGGGGGACAGCCCTCAGGGGTCCTATGTTACAGATTCACACTGGAGGAGAAGGACCAGGACCCCAGTTTCTGGAGAACTGAGAAAGAACTGGGCTAGACTTCAACATCTATGTGCAGCTCCAGCTTCAAAGGGTCAGAGCCTGGTTCGAACCAAAGCATTTGCTATTTCCTCCAGCCAAGGGGCCTTGGACTGATTGAACTCACCTGGGTTATTGCTGGCTAGAGAGTTCTCCTCCCACTTGCCCACCCCACGCATGACTGTCCTTTGATTCTGTGAAGAGAACTAGCATTTGGGGATCCCAGCCCCCAAGAGAAAGATGATGAGGTCCCATCCTTTTGGAAATCATGGGACATGACTCTCCAGGAACCTCTTTGAGGCCCATACTACCCTCCCCTGCTAGACACTCTGCTCACTGATGACTGGTGCTTGGCTGTGGCTCGAGGCCTCCTCTCTGCTGAGTCCTGCCATTTTTTTGGTGGCTTTACTGTCTCCATATGGTGTCCACTGAGTAGTGTGGCCTTCACCTCTGACCCTACTCCTGTAGGCTCTGACTTCCATCCAGGCTTTCAACACACACACCATGGCCCCCTCTGTGCCCAGCCAGGCTGCAGCCTGGGTGGGGCCCCCAGGGCTGAAGCTGCAGTGACGTTCCTGCTCTACTGGTGCCTGTGCTGAGGGGGCTGGCGAGTGCAGCCTGCTGGCAGGACCTGGCCCATCCTGCCTGCCCCTTGGGGCTGTCCTCCCTCTGTTTCACAGGTGGCCAAGGGACTCCTCCAGTTCCCTCCCCAGCTCAGACCTATTGTGGGCATGGCCTCCCCAAATGCCCCCCCACCTTGCACTTGCCACATCTTGCACTGTGTGGCCTGTGCTCAGGCCTCCCTCCCCTTCCTCCTCCTGCATTTCAGTATCACTGTGAAGATAGTCCATAGAGCTGGGCATGGTGGCACATGCCTGTAGTCCCAGGACTCAGGAGGCTGAGGTAGGAGGATTGAGAGTTTGAGGCAGCCTGGCCTACATAGTAAGATCCCCCCAAACAAAACAAAACCTCAACAACAACAACAACAACAACAAAGTAGGCAGAATTTCTGAAGACCTCCCACTGGTGTTCTCTTGTGATAACTTAGGTGGGAGTCACATTTGTCACTGTCCATGAGCTGGCGTGGATGCATCTTTACCAACCCAAGGCCATAGCTGCTCAGTCTTCCTCAGTTTCTCCCAGGGTGTCCTCCCATGATCACAGTTGGTGCCTAATCATTGTGCCTCTGAGGATGCTCTGGGCTGTGGCAGCATCTCAGATGTGTTGTCCCTGACAACTGGACAGTCCCCAGGAAGACTAGCTGGTGCTGTGTGCAGCGCACTGCTGATGCTGATGCGCAGTTAGCCTGAGGGTGTGGGTCCTGGGGAGGACCACACAGGCCAGGGCCCTTCCCAGTGTCCTGTTGCTGCCGAGCCTCCTTGCCTGCTGTGCACAAGGCACAATCACCGAAACTGCGTTTTGCAGAGTTTGCTTACCAGGCAGCCTCCCCAGGACAGAGTTTGGGGTACCTATGGGAGGAAGCATGTGGAGAGGCAATCAGCAGTTAGGAGGTAGGCGGGGCGGGGGGGGGAGTCCTGAGCACGTGGGACCACCCTCTCTAACTATACCTCCCTGACCTGTGTGTCCACCAGAAGAGTCACCTCAGTCTCCAGAGTCACCTCAGAGTGAGTCACCGAGGCCAGGCAGAGCAGGAGGCTTCCCTCTCAGGGGTCCTGCCGTCAGTGGCTGTTCAGGGTGGGTGTTAATTTGAGAGTCAAACGTTTAAGAAATGAGCAGGGGCCTGGCATGGTGGCACATGCCTGTGATCCCAGGGACTCAGGAGACAGCGGCAGGAGGATCGCAGGTTCGAGGCCAGAAGCAGCCTGAGTAATTTAGCGAGACCCCGTCTCAAGATAAAAAAAAAATTAAAAATGGGCTGGGAGTGCAGCCCAGGGTAGAGCACATGCAAAGTATGTGCAAGGCCCCGGGGTCAACCCTCAAGTACTGCAAAAAAGAAAGAAAGAAAGAAAGAAAGAAAGAAAGAAAGAAAGAAAGAAAGAAAGAAAGAAAGAAAGAAAGAAAGAAAGGAAAGAAAAAGAAAAAGAAAGAAAAGAAAAGAAAGTGAGAAATAAGAAAAACTTCTGCTTGACTTCTGCTTCCCTACCAGCTGCCCGTCACCCGAGCCTCCTATCCCACCCTTGGGCTCACAATGTCCCCAGCATAAAGCTAAGCCCATCAGCCAGTGATGTGACCCTGGGCACTTGAGGAATTGTGTGCCTAGTCCATGGCCAGACTGTGGGACTCGCCCCTCTCTGCCTTCCTGGTTGGAGTCCCTGCCAGTCCTATGCCTTTACCTCCCTGGGCTCTGCATCACTGCAATGGTCCTCACCAACTCTAGCCTGACCCTGCCCAATCCCATCTCTGGCACAACTTGGAGATGCCCAAACTGAGTTCACTCCACCCTAGCTCTGCCGCCGCATTCATCTGCCAGCCCCCCGCCCACCTCCAGCCCTATGCCCATCCTGCCAGGCTGCCCAATTCTCTTCAGTCTGTACACCTTGCTCTCCTCCCAGCAGGTCTCCACTTCCCAGCTAGACCAGTGGGCACATTGGACTGGTGGCATCTTCTCCATGAGGTTTGGAGTGGAGACCAGCCCTCAAGAAGCCTCCTGTCCCCCTATTCTGCTCTGCCCATGTGATCTTTCTCCCCTGAAAGGTTGCCCTCGATGGGCCTGGGCCTGAGCCCTGCTGTCCAGCCTGGTGCACCTCCTGGCCAGATCCCACCACCACCCTACCCCTACTCTGCATCTGGCCAGAGGACTGGGAGCCAGGAAGGATGGGTTTTCCTTTGCTTGGTTGATCTCTACTTGTCACTTTAGGCCATTGTGGCCTGTGTGTCCCTTTGCTACTGAGTGTCTGCAGGCTGGCCCCTGAGTGGCCATCAGTGGTGTTAGAAGGAGGGAGGAAAGAAGGAAGGGAAAGTACAGGCTGTGCAAAGGGGTGCTGGGCAGGGCAGGCAGCCCCTGGACTCTGAGCAGCCGAAATGCCAGGGAGGATGTTTCTGGGGTTCTTCCTGCATGGACACCCACAGCACTGGGCAGAGCTGCCTGCTTTTTAGTTCCTGAGCAAGTCATTACCTAGACACCTGCTGAGCTAAGCTGGAAACTAGTGGTCAAGAACATGGCAGGAGTTCAAGGGCTTGGAGCTGCAGGCAGCATAGTGCCATTCTAGAGGGGTGTGTGGCTCTGAGGATGTTCTCCTCAGGTAGGAGTGGCTGTCACAGGTGCCACATCCTGAGCCCTCATGGATAATTCAAGACATCTCCCAAGGGAATCACTGCCCAGGAACAGGGAGGGCAGCTGCCCCTGTGTCTTCCTTGCTCTCCCTTTGCCCAGTGTATTCCTGGCCCCGAGGGCTGCCATCCTAACCTGACCCAGTCTGTCTGCAGGGCCCCGATGCCCAGGGTCAGGGAGCCCCCTCCTGATGGCCATCTGCCCAGCCTCTTTCCTTTCCCTTCCTCTGTGGACAGCAGCTGTACCTCCTGTCCTTGGACAACCCAGGACTCCCCTCAGCCAAGAGGAGGCCTATGGACCTGCCTGAGGTCAACTCTTAGAGGACTGGATTTGGGCCTGGCCTGAATGACCATCCACTCTGCCAAAAGGCCTTGTTTTATCACTGTGCAGAAGTGAGGGGTTTTATTCTAAGCAGCTCCAAGCTTATAGAAAAGCTGCAATTTTGATACAAAGACCTCAAGATCTCATTGGCCACCCAGACCTGGCAGCCAGGAGCTCACTGGGGCCACGTGCCCTGCCACAAGCCCATTATGCGAACCTGGAGTGCTGAGAACAGAGCTGGGTCCCTTCGTGTTATTTGTATCTTTGAACAATTTGAACCCCTTGCTGCTTTTCACTAGCTATGTAGCTGCTCAGTGAGCTATACCTGCCAGGGAGCCTGGTGGAGGTGTGGATCTGAGGGATTCAGCTGGCCCAGCCCCTACACCCCTACCCAGGCTCCTCCAAGGTCCCAAGGTCCCTCATGGCATTGTATCTGCTCCTGACCACCCAGCTCTGCCTGCCCCAAGGTCCTCCACCATACAGGCCTGGCAATTCTCCTGGCAGACCTTTGGGGTTCACTGTGCTGCACCCTGGGATCTTCCTGCTCCACCAAAGTCTGGCCACCTGTGTCACCTTGTCCAGAGCACTGCCCCCTAGTATGTTCTTAGCTGTCAGCCACACTTGGCTGTTTCCTGGGCTCCCATAGGCCGTAGGACACTGCTTGCTTCTGGTTCTCAGCTTGGGGCCTGGTGGCACCAGCCCAGGCTCTGGGAGCCATGGACATGCCATCGTCTGTTTAAAATGTCCCCTCATGGGCTTTTGGGCTGTTCCCAACCTCCACTGTGTCATGTGTCCCATCTGCCTATGTCTTAGGAGTCAGCACGTAGGTGCATTTAGACATTCATGTTGTTGTTGTTAGGTGCCGTCAAGTCAGTATCTGACTCATAGTGACCCTCATAGGGTTTTCAGTGGCTGAGTGCTTCGGGATTGCCTTGGGAGTGGATTGCCAGGCCCTTCTCCCATTTTTGCGGTGCTGGGAATTAAACTCAGGACCTCAGAGACTGCAGCGCAGCGCTCTACCAACTGAGCTAAATCCCAGCCCTTTAGATGTTCATAAGCTTGCCAAAATGCCCATGAAAGAGGTTGTCCCAACTCCCACCCTTCCAGCACGTGAGACCACATCCCCTGGCACCTGATGGGGACTGTGAGTGATCAGGGCTGTCGGTTGGGCCTCTTCAGATTCTAACCCTCTCCTCCTCTCTGCAGGCCTGAGTGCCAGGCATGGACAGGGCTGCTGCTGCTGGGCACCTGCCTGCTCTACTGTGCCCGCGTCACCATGCCTGTCTGCACTGTCGCCATGAGCCAGGACTTTGGCTGGAACAAGAAGGAGGCTGGCATCGTGCTCGGCAGCTTCTTCTGGGGCTACTGCCTGACCCAGGTGGTGGGCGGCCACCTTGGGGACCGGTAACTGCTTCCCCTAAGGCTTGAGGGGAGCCACCTTCCCTGGGCTTCTCAGGAATGGTGGGCTGAGAGTGCCGCTGAGCTCAGGAGGCGGGGCCTGGGGAAGGAGCTCAGTAGGTGCTGGGGTGAGTCTCCGCCCAGGTGAGATGGAGCTTCCTGAGGAGAGGCCAGGCCTGGTGACCCTGGGTCAGCAGGGAGCGTCCAGCATCCTAAGGAGCAGCTTTGTGGTGTCAAGTGGTTGCAGACGCAGCTAGAGTGAAGGAGCAGGCTCAGCCTGAGCACTCCCCCCGGGGCCCCTCTCCTGCAAGGCGGGGTTACTGCAGTACCCACCCCACAAGCTGCTTTGCTGAAGTGATGCCCTGCAGCCCCCCAACCCTTCCCTCTGTGTCTCCAGCTTCGGGGGGGAGAAGGTCATTCTCTTGTCAGCCTCCGCCTGGGGCTTCCTCACGGCCGCCACCCCGCTGCTCACACACCTTGGCAGTGCCCACCTGGTCTTCATGACTGTCTTGCGCATCCTCACAGGCTTGCTCCAAGGTAAGGGCTGTCTCAACTGCTTCCCTCAAGCTGCTGGCACTCAACTCTGGCACCAGGCAGGGTAGACAAAGGGACCAGATGCACCTGGGTGCCTGCATGCCACCCCGCCCAAAGGTAGCCTGTAAGGTCTGGGGGCACACAGGCAGGGATGATGACTATACATGGTGTGCAGGCAGAGGGGAGATGCTACAGTTCCCCAGTCCTGGGGCTCTCCTGCACTGGTGGCAGTTGACCTCTGGAGAGGCCCCAGCCCCACGGAGGTGGCCAACAGCAGCCCTAGCAGAACCACCTTTCAAGCAGTCTGCTGACAGACATTTCATGACAAAAGCTCCAGAAGGGGCCTGGTCGGCTGGCTCCTGCATGACGCAGGGCCTCGCAGAGCTCCTCCAGGCCAGGGCTCTAGAACCTTCCAGAACAGAGAGGACGTGGAGTTGTAGGTGTTTTCCAAATGTCACAGCTGCTGAGGAACTTGCTGTCCAACAGCAGTATAGGGAGAAGTCTCTGTCTGTAAGGCTGTCACAGGGAAGGGCACGTGGGCCCAGAGTGCGGCTGAGCCCTGGTGTGCTGGGAGGTGCGTATACATGAGTTGGGGTGTGGTGGGGTGAGGGCAGTCTGGAGGCAGAGGTCGCCCTCGAGGCTGTTGCGGTGTCACCTTGTGACTGTCACCCAAACTGAGTCTGTCTTGTCAGCCAAGTATCGCGGGAGCCCAGCCCTGCAGGCTCTTTGGAGCCGAGGAGGTCTGTGAAGGCCCCGTAGACTCCTCTGGACACACAGCCTGAACTCCCCATGGCCCAGAAGGAGCCCCCAGCCTGGCTCCCCCAGCTTGCTAGCCCTTACTGGATGCCCAGCTGATGGCATCCTCTGTATGTTCCAGGCGTCTACTTCCCCGCCCTGTCCAGCCTGCTGTCCCAGAGAGTGCGGGAGAGGGAGCGCGCCTTCACCTACAGCACCGTGGGCACTGGCTCCCAGCTTGGGTAAGGCCAGTCTCCTGGACGCCTGGAGACATGTCCTCCAGGGGCAGCCTGCAGGCTGGCAGGACAGCAGGTCTAGAGGGCCCTGAGGGCTCCGCTGGCTCTAGCTGCTGCTCTCCAAGGCCTGGGAAGCTCTTCCTTTGCACCTGTTTCTGCCTTTCCGGGCCAGGCCGTGTGGCCAGGGCTTTGGCCCACGGTTGGGTGAGGAATTGCTTCATCTTGCTCCCTCTCGTCTGTGTGGACACAGCCAGACACTATCCCTCCTTTGCTGCCCACTACATGAGAGTCCACCGCCTGCTGGGCATACCCCTGAGACCCTGCATCCTCAGCCCTTCCTTCTCCTTGCCCACTGCTCAAGGAACTCCAGACCCTTGACGCTGGTGTCGCTGTCCGAGAAAGCAAGGCCGTGCTGGGTGGAAATGCTGCTTGCTGGCCACAGGATTTAGCAATAAGAATGCAGAGCGCCCCCATGAAGTGTGACCATCAGATAAACCCCAGGGGTCACGGCTTCTGAAGGATGGCCTGTTGCTCCTCTGCAATCCCATCTCCCTGGCATCCTGTCGTTTATTGGGCAGTAGAGTGTGGAGCAGAGGGGCTCTGGTTGTGGCATGCAGGGTCAGGCTCAGGGTCAGGGTTGGGTATGGGTTGGCCCGCTGCCGCAGCTGCAGACAGAACCTCAGGGAGGAGGAGAGCTGCTGGGCCCCTTGCCAGAGCATCCTGTCGGGCCTCCGCTTTCTCCTCTTTCTCCTCTTTCTCCTTCGCCTCAGCAGTAACTCTCCTCTGGCTGCGATTGTTGGTCTTGGTGGGGCCCCAGCAAGTGATGAGTGTCCTGGGGAGGGGACAACAATCCCTCAGGACACAGAGAAGTGGGCTAGGGGGTGACTGCATTTTGCACTTAGAGATCTTTTGGGAATTTTACCCTCTTTGATAAAGCTGTGAAGTTGCCTTTCAGGGTCTCCTCCTTTTCTTCCCACTGCCTTTTAGTTTAAAGGATCCAGTGACAAATTGTGGGCCAATTTCAAGGTCTAGAAGCATGACATTAAAAGTGATGTGGGTCTCCCAGTGGCAGGCCTTGCCCCATGGCTGACCCCAGATGCTCCTTGCCCCATGGCCCTAGGCCTTTTGAATGCTTGAAATCCTTAGCAAAAACTTCTGGGCCTGGGCATCCCCTCAGTGCTTTCTAGATGACAAAAAGGTGCTCTTTTCTGGGGGCTTTGCCACCCCCCCCCCCCGAGGAGGGACTCTTGTGGGGATGGCAGATGAGTTCATGCTGCACTCCTGCCTGTCCCTGTAGGACGCTGGTGATGGGCGCCGTGGGTTCCCTGCTCTTGGAGGTGTGCGGCTGGCAGAGTGTCTTCTACTTCTCAGGCGGCCTCACCTTGGCCTGGGTGTGTTATGTGTACAGGTACCTGCTCAGCAACCGAGGTAATGGCAGCCACACAGGCAGGTACCAGCACCGCCTCTCCTTGTAGGAGCTGCTGTGTGTCCATGAAGTGGGGCTAGCTCAGCAGGGACCTGGGTCTGCAGCTTTGACTGGCTCCATAGAGCCCTCTAGACTAGTGCCTGGGAACACACCTGAATGCTGAGCTCTCAGCCTGAGGCAGCCATAGGCTCAGCACTGGGTTCCAATGGGGGCTCAGGTAGTCGCCAGGAGCTCTGCAGGCGAAGGTGAGGGCAGGTGGGGGGAGCAGGCTGAATCCCGGGGTGGTGGGAAGGGGGTTCTGAGAGACTCTACAACTAGGCCCAGGGCTGATATAGAACTAGACTGCCAAAGGCAGTGCCACAATTAGGTGCTCCTTAGAGAGAGGGTGAAACTGTGGAGGCACCGCTGGGAGAAGGACTCCCAAAACAATCCGCCATTGAGAACCCTAGGAATAACAGAGAAGCACTGACAAGAGTGTTTCACCTGTTGTACAGGGGTTATTATGAGTCAGGTACTGACTGGACAGCACCTAAGAGCAACTAGAGAGAAGGCGGGGAGTGCACACTGGTCCTTTGGGGCCCTCTGGCGGTCTAGTGTGTGGGTACAGACACAGGATTCCTGGTCCTGAGAGCTGTCACTTTGAAGGCACTTCCTTCCTCAGACCTTGGCCTGGCCCTGGGCGTGCTGGTGCAAGGCCTGCCAGCGGCCAGGCCCTTCCAAGTACCCTGGAGGCAGCTCTTCCGGAAGCCCTCTGTCTGGTGAGCTGTGGCTGGCACAGCCAGGCAGAGTGCGGGGTAGGGACAGCATTGTGGGTCAGGGACCTGGCTGCCCTTGCCAGGGCTCCCGGCCCTGACACTCCAGGGGGCACAGCAGCCTGGGTCTCAGATTGGGTGGGACCCCGATTGCCCCAGGGGTAGGTGTAGGTGGATTCTGCTCCTGGCCGGTGGGAGGGGCCAGGGACCAATCGCAGCCTGAGCCTGGTGCCCCTGCAGGGCGGCCATCTGCTCCCAGATGTCCTCCGCTTGCTCCTTCTTCATTCTCCTCTCCTGGCTGCCCACCTTCTTCAAAGAGACCTTCCTGCACTCCAAGGTGGGTTGCCCATCCAGGCGCACGGGGTGAAGAGAGCTGCAGCACTTCCGGCCTGGGCTGCAGCATTGCCCCCTGGGCTGCACACAGACGGCTTGTGGCAGTTTTATTTTTCTTTTTTTTCAGAACTAAGGGTTGAACCCAGGGCCTCATGTGTGCTTGGCAAATGCTCCACCACCCAGCCCCACCTCAGACCCTTTTTTATTTTTCATTTTGAGACAGGTTCTTGCTAAGTTGCACAGGCTGCCTCTGGCCTCCAACTCACAATCCTCCTGCCTCAGCCTCCAAGTTCCTGGGATCACAGACATGCACCATGTGCCTGGCTCTGTGCCTCTCTATAGGTTTGAGGCCTCAAGATGACTTTGCCCACACTTGAGAGCGGGTGCTGCTTCCCAGGCTGTGGGCACTGCTGCCCACATCTCTCTGTCTGGGAGCTGTCCTGCAGTCCAGCAGAGGCCCCCACCCTGAGCCTGTCTAGGCTGTCTGTTGATGCCACTCTTGGGGAGGCCTGTGCAGGGGCTGGAATGTGGACAGAGGACCACCTGCCTCACCTCACTCCTCTGCCAAGGCTCTGCCCCCTCACTGTAGGGGTCAGCCATAGGGGACCTAACACTTACCCAGGGGTGGTGGTGGGCCAGAGGGGCCCAGTCTGTGGGCAGGCAGAGCTTCCTTGGGTGGGGTGGACATGGGGTGGGTTGGGGGCCGGCGGTCTCCCTGGCACCTCTGAGGCTGTGCTCCTCCCCACAGGGCTGGGTCTTCAACGTGGTACCCTGGCTGGGGGCGATTCCTGCTGGCCTGTTCAGTGGCTTTCTCTCTGACCACCTCATCAGTCAGGGTGAGTCCTGGGACGTGGCATGGGGGAGGGGAGGCACACCGTCCAGTGCCTCACTCCCTTCTGGGGGTATAGCTTTACGGCTGGGGAGGGGCCTCACCCCCAAGGACCACACTGGCCCTCAGAGCCAGTCTGGGGGATGGACACAGCCTGGCGCCGAGGAAGCCTGGAGCAGGCACTTCCTCCCCGGGCTCCCCTGAAAAGGCAGGATTGGGGCAGTGAGAGGCTGTGGAGCTCTCCCCAAGGTGCCAGTCGCAGCCTGTGACCCTCATCTGGGACAGGAAAGCACCTGGTGGGGCCGGAAGTCTCAGGCACCCAGGTGTGCTCTGGAACCTACCTGTGTCCTCTGTGAGCCCACTAAACGTTTCCATCGTACATGCACCCTGCACACTGTCCTCCCAGACGTGTGCAGAGGGCACCTAGACACACACGGCTTTTTCTCAACACCCTGATTGTTTTCCTCAACATAAAGAAACAGGACCCATTGTGGAAAAAACAGAAAATCAGAGATACAGAGAAATGGGGCTCCCTTGCCAGATAGCTGGCCCCTCTGTAACCCTCTCTTTGCTGTCCTACATGCATTCTGCCCAGGCTGTGGCCTTGGGGACCCTCTGATGCACGTGGACTATGCCTGGGATACCTCAGCCATGACAGGGACATCCAAGGCCTGAGGTGCCACCCTGGGCCTCCGTCCCTCCTCTTCCTCCTGTCCTTCTCTGCAGCTGTGCAGGTGTGAGCCCACCTGGGTACAATGTCAAGGGGTCAGCCCACATGGGCTAATGGGAACCCATCCCGGCTCTGTCTCCCTGCTCAGGTTACAGAGCCGTCACGGTGCGCAAGTTCATGCAGGTAGGAGAACCCTTCGGGTCTCTCTCTAGACGTCCTTATTTTGTTCTGGTCTCCTGGGACCTGAAGGTTGTGTATCCAAATCACCTGATTTCTGGCACCAGGCAGAGGTCAAGGTCATAGGCTGAGAAAGCTGCAGCCACTCTGGGAGCGCTGCTTAAGACTTCAGAAGGGGCACCTGCTCCTGAGGGTGGACATCAGCGGCTCAGGACCTCAAGCCTTTGTGGTGTCAGAACCACCAGAGAGGTCAGGCAGCCAGTGCCAGAGCCCAGAGAGAAGCTGCTGTAGGTGGTCACTGGAGGATGTGCTGGGGTCAGGGTGGGTCCAGTTTCATTGACCCAAGATTTCTGTGAGCTGCAGACTTGGGTTGCCTGTGCTCTGCCAAGGCCCAGGTCCTCACATGGTGCCTCTCTCCTCTCACTCCACCAGCAGGCTGGGCTCCTCTGTGGAGCACCTCACCCCGGATGTCCTCCGGGGAGGCCCAGCCAGGGAGCAGGTTGGGGCTGGGTAGACCTGACCCTTGTTAAGAACTCCTGGGTGGCTGAGGGGTATAGCTGAGCCAAGACAGCCATGCCAGCCAGCGTGGCTCCTGGTGCCGCTTACACCCTCTCCCGCAGGTGATGGGCCTTGGCCTGTCCAGCGTGTTTGCCTTGTGTCTGGGCCACACCACAAGCTTTTTCATGGCTATAATCTTTGCATCAGCCTCCATCAGCTTGCAGGCCTTCAACCACAGGTGAGGGCCTTCTGCCATGTCCACTGGGCTGAGCACACTGCAAGCTGCCTTCTCCTGTATGGCCGACTGAGGAGGAGCTTCTGGTGCTGGGTCTGGAAGGAGGGAGGGTGAGTGGGGCGAGAGCTGGATGCAAGAGCAGCATGGCAGCCCCTGGCCAGTGAGCACGCTCTGCAGCTCCAGGTGCCTGACTGCCTCCTGCCCCTCAGGCCCCTGGGCTAAGTGGAGGGCTCACCTGCTGTCTCTCTTCTTTCCCACAGTGGCATCTCTGTTAACATCCAGGACCTGGCCCCGTCCTGCGCTGGCTTTCTGTTTGGTGAGGACATTGCTTCCCCCAGCTTGTCTCCTCCCCTGGCCAGCAGAGCCGTGCCCAGGCGGGTGGGCAGTGGGAGCCACAGTGAGCACTCTCTGACATCCCTGTGCTCACTCTGACCTGTCTACAGGTGTGGCTAACACTGCAGGAGCCTTGGCAGGTGAGGGAGGCCCCAAGACCCGGAGTTCTTCAAGCGCGTAATATTTCACTGTCCCCCTGACCCTAGGGTGTGGGTTGAGTCTCATATTCCAGGGTCCTTCAGGGTCCCACCTGGCTCCTCTAGTCAGTGCCTGGGATGATGCTGTCTCCATCTCTGCCTCCTGCCTCCTGCCCATGTTCTCAGGTTCCCTTTGAGAGTCATGGGGTGGGGAAGCCACTAGGAGGTGACCCAAAATAGCTAAGCCTTCCTTGTT
Source organism: Pedetes capensis (assembly GCA_007922755.1). Lineage (NCBI taxonomy): Eukaryota > Metazoa > Chordata > Mammalia > Rodentia > Pedetidae > Pedetes > Pedetes capensis. The sequence continues at coordinate 6,681 of VMDO01013935.1, read as the reverse complement.
CTGGCAGCTTGGTCCCCTGGGGTCCACGAGGCATATTTGCTCCTAGTGAGCAGGGCTGGGCTGACTGGGGACTCTAAGCTTGCTCTGCTTCTCTTGGGTCCAGGTGTGTTAGGCGTGTGTCTGGGCGGCTACCTGATCGAGACCACAGGCTCCTGGACTTCTGTGTTCAACCTGGTGGCTGTCATCAGCAACTTGGGGCTGGGCACCTTCCTGGTGTTCGGACAGGCCCAGAGGGTGGACCTGGGCCCTACCCAGGAGGACCTGTAGCTCCCCAACCTGCCAGTCCCACCCATGACCCTGGTGCCAGCAACCTCCAGGCACAGCAGCCTCCATTTAGAGACTCAGTGGGTCCAGACCTTAGATGTGTGAGCAGAGGAGAGCAAGCCCACAGTCTCAGGGGTCCAGCGGGGCTGGCGGGAGGGGTGGGCAGAAGCAGATGCTGGTCCAATGCAGGCCGGGTCAGCATAGGGCTAATCGTCCTTCTGAGCCTCCGTGGCGGTATGTGGGGATCTTCCCATTTCCTCCCCAGAGCACCCCTGACCTCCACTCCCTCCACACCAGCAGCACCCTCCTGCCTCCCTCTTCTCAGTCACGGCAACCAAAGATGGCTGCAGACGTTGCCATGTGCCCCGAGAAGAGGCACCCCCACCAGAGCCATGGTGCTAGACAAGGCCTCCGGTTCTGCTTCTCCCAGCAGCTAGGATGCCAGCCTCAGCAGAGGGGTGGGTGGTGGGCTAGACACCCTTGCCCACCTCTGGAGACCCCTGATGGCCTTGTCCTGTGACCCCCTTGGCACCAGTGATGTGTCCTGGGGTGACAGGTGTCTGGTAGTCCCAGGCCCTTCCTGGGCAGCCCAACTATCAAGGATATATCTGCACCCCCCTCTCGGGCATGCACCCCAGAACAAGGTAAACGCTTCGTCAGCCTTGTCTTTCTACCTCCCTTTTTATACCCCAAGGAGTCAGGGGTCTCACAAATCAACAGATTCTGCTAGATGTCCATTAGAGGAAAGAAATTGTAACAATACAGGAAGTCACACTAGCACTTTATTTCAATGAGAACTATTCTAAAAGACATGGCTATTTTATTTAACACCCTTGTTGTTTAGGAATGAACATGTGTTAAAGATGTTATATAACCCACTTGTGAGCAAACCGCTGAGGTAGCAGAGCTGGGTCAAAGGGGAATCCCTAGAACAGGTGCAGGTACAGGTCAGGAGCCCAGGAACAAATGAGGCCCAAACTGGTTTTGGTTGGTCCTTCCTGCAGAATTTGTTCACTTGTCCACACAATTGCTCTTTGGCCGTGGCCAGTGGTACACACAGCTTTCCAGAGCCTTGTTGTTGTTGTTAGGTGTCAGTTTCCTTAATGTGCCCTAAAGCCAGGCCCCTGCGTGCTGTAGGATGGCACAGGCTTTTCCACAAGGTCACACCTCCTTCCCATGGCCTCCCAGTTTTGATCTCAAAGGAAGATTCCCAGTTACAAAATGAACCCAACCTCCTTTGGTTGGACTTGGCTTCTGCTGGAACTTCCTAGGAGCCTCTGGCTGGGGTCCCAGAATCTTTTACCGCTGGGGTCTTGAGGCTGAGGATCCAAGCCCCAGAAACCCTCTCCTGTGAGTTCCAGGGCAGAGACCTGCTCCCTACTCCCTCTTTTCTTGGGGCATGTGTAGGATGCAAGTTACCATCTTTGCTGCTTTCAAACGTCCGCCTGCTGGTGTCTGGCACCTTCCAGCTGCTGTGTGTCCATCACATCCCCCATTCACAGAACTCGCTCATCTTGAGAAATAAGCTCTGTCCCCACCCAGTGTTAATTCTCTGCCCCGTCTCTGCCACCCTGACACCCACCACCCAGTCTGTCTATGAATTGGACTCCTCTAGGGACCTCATGTGTAGGCTTGGAAGAAGGACCCGGCAGCCCACTCCCCAAAACCAATCTGCCATTGAAAACCCTATGAATAGCAGAGAAGCAGTAGCAATAGTGTTTTGCCTATTGTACATAGGGTCGCTATGAGTCAGACACCGACTATGGCAGCTAACAACAACAATGGGGACCTCATATGAGTGAACAAACCCCATGGGTTTTGCCCTTCTGTGACTGGCTTTTTCCCCTCAATATAGCTTCAGTTTTCACCCATGTTGTAATAGGCACAGAATTTCCTTCCTGTTTAAGGCTGGACAGTATTTCACTGTGTGGGACTGGGAATGGGGCTCAGTGAGAGAGCTCTTGCCTCATATGTGTGGGGAAAAAAAAAGAAAAGAAAAAAAAAGGAAGAAACCAATCAAAATATTCTATTGTATATATGGGCCATATGGGGTCTCACTACATTGCCCAGGCTGGTCTTGAACTCCTGGGCTCCAGTGATCCTCCTGGCTCAGCCTCCTGAGAAGCTGGGATGACAGGGACAGGTCACACTCCAGTCATCCATCCATCCACTTGTTGATGGACGCTTGGGTTGCTTCTGCCTCATGGCTGCAGTGTGAAACTTGCACCCGTGTTCCGTCCACAGCCAGGTGTGAAATCTTCAAGTGTGAGAAAGAAAGTGCCCTTCTTATGGGGCCCTGAGTCATCTGAGGTCTTAGTGTTTTGAGCCCCCCCCAGTGACAAAGGTCATCCTGTGTGGGCAGGCCCTCCTGGACACCCCCAGTGGCTTCAGGCTCCGGTGTAAACCACTAGACCTCCCAGAGCTGCAGGTCCCAGGCCTCTGGACTCCACCTGTCATACTTATGCCATTTCTTAGAAGAGCAGGTACCAGAGGAGGTTGCAACATGCATTTTGGGGATGCAAGGTCATCTCGAGCTGCTCCCTCTGGACCAGCATCACCCCAGACCTGCACCCTGCCTCCCGAGGCCACGTCGGACCCTGGGACAGTGTCTACTGGGAGGAAGAAGGGAAGAGAGGCAGCCCAGCCCAGCTCTAGCATCTGTGCCCTGGGCAGCCCCAGTAGGGTGGGAGAGTCTCCACTCCACCCAGCATGAGCCCAGGAGTGGGATAAGATCCGCCCCTAGAGTAGAGAAGCTATGCGAGCATCTGGTGGGACTGACTAGTCCAGTTGCTCGCTCGTGTGACCATCTTTCCTGGGTTGCTCAGTAATAGGTCCTGCTTGACCCACTTCTACCAGGTTCATTCCAGGCCCCAGAAGCAAGAGTTCCTGTGGGTCTCCTAAGAGGCTGGGTGGAGGGGCCTGGCCATGGTGCATGGGGACCTTCTGGGGGTGCTTAGATGGGGTGGGGAGGAGGTGATGGAAGTGTTGGGGCTCTGCCAGGGCCACACTGAGGGTGTACTGTGGAGGCAGTAGTGAAAAGCAGCCTGCCCCCCCCCTCCCCCCGGCTGGGACCAGTGCAGGGCAGCTGAGAGCGGGGAACTTCCCAGTCCTATGCTGCTTATTCTGCTACCTGGCCTTGTTAGAAGCCCGACCCCACTGTCAGCAAGGGCGTTTGGAGCTAGTTCCTCAGCCCTCACACCCCATGCCGCACCCCCTGACTCTGATTTCTAGGACTGGAAGCCCCAAGGCGGCTTCCTGGGCAGCCAGAGCAGCCCAGGCCAGTTCAGGGACTCCCCATGGGGCCTGAATGGAGCTCTCTCCTGCCCTCCAGGGTCCCCATGGGTGTCCTCTGCACCTTCACTCCCCAGAAACAGGGATCCTGTGAGCCAAGTATGGTTGTGAGTGTGCATGGGTGTGCGTGCATGGGTGCGAGCATGTGGGGGTATGAGTGTGCGTGTGTGGGTGTGTGCATGGGTGTGAGCATGCATGGGTGAGCAGGCATGACTGTGAGTGTGCACGTGTATGGGTGTGAGTGTGAGCATGCACACAGGGTGTGAGCGTGCGTGGATGAGTGTGGGGGGGCGTGAGCATGCATAGGTGTGTGTGTGTGTGGATGAGCGTGCATGGGTGTGAATGCATGTGTGGGTGTGAGCCTGCGTGGGTGCACATGCAGTGTCAGGGCTGATGCCTCTACATCTGCCTGTGCACCCCACAGCCTGGGACAAGGCTGCTGTCATTTCCTCTCCAGCCGACAGAGGGCGCTGTCGGACAGGACTGTGTCGTCCTCCCATGGAGGCTGTGCACCTGGCTTCCTCGTGGAGACTGTGCAGAAGGGCAGCCCTCTGGGGCATAGAGGGTAACAGGCAGGGCGAACAGTGTGGGCGATGGCAAGGAAGAGTCCAGGTCATGTAGGGTGCAGACAGGTGTGAGGCCAAGGAGTGGGGTGCCTGGGAGAGGGCTGGCCCTGCCCTCTGTCCCCACAGGGCTGGTCATGCCTTATTGGGATGTGGGCCTCTCTTGGGGGCCTGAGGGACAGTTGGCAGGAGCCCCTCCACCAACTTGTCCTGCCCCTGGTCTGGGTCACCACAGTGGGCCCCTCCCGCTGGCCAGCAGGGTTTGGACACGTGTTTTCTGACTCTGCCTTTGGTGAGAAGATAAATCCTGCCATGGAGCCTAGGCAGGTGGGGGCTTTCTAACAACATGGCTGCCTGGGGCTGCAAGTTTGTCCTCCACAGCCCCTCTCCTTGGCCTGGGAGCCAGTCCCTGCTCATCCCCGCCAGAACCACAGTGTGGGAGTGACTGCTGGACCTCAGGAGCTCAGCACGGGGATGGAGGTGGATCCAGGGGGCAGCCGTGTAGACTGCAGGGGCCTCTGGTCCCTACCCTAAGGCAGCCCACCCACCTAAGGAGGGGCTTTTGCCACCTGTGGACCCTGGGTTCCCAGCAAAGGACGGGCTGCCTTAGGCATGGCCTCCTGGGAGAGGCAGGTGAGGTTCAGGGAGGTGCCTTTCCAGGGGCAACTGCACCCACCTGGCTTTGACCATGGTCTGTTCCACAGGAGGCTCTGGGGTTGCTCATTGCCTTTGTGATGGTCTGAAGTGCCTATTGGGTTATCCATGGAGAGGGTCTAGGGGAGGACGCATCCCTTGCAGCCCACAGTCCTGCTGTGGCCCCAGAGTCCCATCCTGGTCATTCCCAGTGTCTCCCTGAGCCCTGGGTCCGAGTCCTGCTACCTCCTGCCTCAACCTGCGCCTTCCTCCAGCTGAGGCTGCTCCTGACCAGGCTGCTGACCCCAGGTCCTGTCCCCGGACCCTGGGCCTCCCCAGGTGTCCATCACTCTGCATCTGCAGCTCAGGTACTAGACTGTCCCCTCCTGATCACCATAAGTGACACTTTCTGTCATTTCTTCAAAGCAGGATCTTTAATGGCTGGTTAATATTCATAATTAGTATGTTAATGGCCTCCACCTCCCGGGCTGCCCCCCTTCCGGGCTGTGTCCTTCAGCTGTAGGACAGCAGTGCCCTCAGGCCCCTGCTGGCTCCTCTGGGGACTCCTGGGCTTGGGGTACTAGTGGAGCCCCTGACCTGGGACAGTGACCTTGGGTGGGGCGACTCTGGCCCTGGCCAGCTTCGCTCGCCTGTTCTTCCCCTTCAGCTGGCTCCTGTGGGTAGGTGGGGAGGGAAGATGGTCTGCAAGTTAGAAACATACTTTTGATGGGATTTACTTTATTATGTCTAATTGAAAAGCGCTGAAGTTGGGTCATGAATATTCAGCACTGGAGGCTCTGGCAAGGGGCCAGTTGTCTGTGATTCAGGGACGCCCAGCGCCGGGCCTGTCGGAGGGGGAGCGGTGGTGGGGAAGCCATTAATTGAAATAGCTTCATTAATTAGTAATTAACAGCAGGGCGATGACTATGTTACACATCGTATTTCAGTGGATGCCCTTCCTGTGTTATGGGGCCTTTAATTAAAGGACGTGCATTTTAATTAAAGGGAAGCTTGGCCCTTTGGCCTTTGGAATACAAAAGACCCTCCTGACTTTTGCAGAAGCTGGCAGGAGAGCTGATGGCCATGCAGAACACAGGCCAGTGCAGGGGGGACTCTGCCTGGGGGCCTCAGGGGGGCCAAGAGCCCCCTGGATACAGCACCTTGATGCCCGTCCAAGCCCCAAAGGCCCCACAGTCCTGGGGGGAAGGTTGGACTGGAGGGAGACAGAGCCCTGTGGGCCAGTGCTGTCCCAGACCACGATCATCATTGTCCAGCTCAGTAACAAGCAGGAGGCCATTAGCTCCTTGCCCCAGCAAGAGGCCTCCTCACCCTCCTTACCTGAAGGCACAGCTCCAAAGGGACAGAGGAAGCCCAGCAGTCAGACACACAGCCCCCAGCAGCTGTGCAGGCCACTGGAGGGTGGCTGGGGCAGGACTCGGAGCCTCATCCTCTGCTGGGCCCTGGGGCCCCGCCCTGAGAACAAGTATCCTTCTCAGGCCGCTGTCTGCTCATCTCGAATCCACAGAGCCTTGAAGTAGAAGTCACTGTGGCCTGTGAGGAAGGGCTTCTTGCCACATCCTCCTGGCCCCACCTCCTGCCCCATGGCCAGCCCTGCTCTCGGTCCCAGGCCCTCCCCCAGCCTGGCCTCTTTCTGGACAATGCCAGCCCCTAATCATCCATGCCTGTCTCTGTCTCTGTCTCTGTGTTTCTGTCTCCTCACCTGTCTGTCATACACAGAACACATTCACACATTGCACACACCAATACACGCTCACGTGTGCACACACTGCACAGGTGCACACTGACACACCTGTACTGGCACATGTGTGCACAGACCTGCATGTGCACAATTACATCATGCACGTGTGCAAATGGACACACAAATGTGCATGCGATCGTGTGTCACGAGCACACGATGGACACATATGCC
>VMDO01013934.1:0-56394 GCA_007922755.1 Pedetes capensis | reverse complement strand
AAGTGAACGAACACAAGCTCAGAAAGAGAAACAACACATGTTCTCACTCATATGAGAGAGCTGACTCAAAATTACAAGAAGGAAAAATCCTACTCAAAGGTCAGATCACATTAAAAGGGGGGGAGGGAAGATAAGAATGATGTCAATATAAATGGACTAGAAATCGCATGTAATTGTTCTAACAAGATAGAAACAAAGATCACTACAGGAAAAGTTTCTATCTTAAATAGAAATGGAACCCAAGGACATATAGAAAAATACTATATAGTAAAAGATAGAGAAGACTTGGATGGGAAACTTAGATGGGAAGGGGGGAGGGGGGAAACACAAGGAGGGTTAGGGGTAACCTATATGAATAATGCTTATCAAATTGCATATATGAAAATTGTCACAATGAAAAGCATGTCAAAATGAATCACATTATGATGTACATTAAAAATTTCTAATAAAAAAATAGATGAAGGCCTTTTCAGATTGTTTCTTGTGTGAGTTTTGACAGGTTCTGTCTTTCAAGGATTTGGTCCATTTCATCTGGGTATCAAATTTATAGATATACAGTTTTTCACAGCAGTCTTTCATTATGCTTTCAATGTCCCTGGGACCTATAGTGCTCTTCATTCTCTAATTTATGATATTTATAATTTGTCTCCTCTGTTTCTCCTTATTTAATTGTCTATATGTTTCTCAATTTTCAAAGAACCAGCTTTTGATTTCATTGATTCTTCTCTATTGATTTCCTGGTTTTCATTTAATTGATTTCTGCTGTCATCTTTATTATAATCTTTATTATTTCTTTTCTACATCTCAAGTTTCATAAGGTAGAAGCTTTAGTGATTGAAATCTTTCTTCTTTTCTAATATGTATATTCAATGCTATAAATTTTCTTAAAGCATTGCTTATACTGCATCTTACAAATTTGGATAAATGGTGTCTTCATTTTTGTTTACTTCAAAATATTTTAAATTTTTTCTTCTGATTTATTCTTTGAAGCATTTGTAACTTAGAGGTATGTTATTTAATCTTCTAGTATTTTTGGATTTTCCAGCCATCTTTTTGTTACTGAATTCTAGTTTCATGTCATTATGACTTGAAAGCACACATAGTATGATTTCTATTCTTTTGAATTTGTTAAGATTTGTTTTATGGCTTAAAATGTGGCCTTTCTTGGTGAATGTTCTTTGTGAACTTGACAAGAGTTTGTTCTCTGCTATTTGGATGTAATCTGTAGATGACCATTATATCCAGTCTCATGATGGTGTTGGGTTCAGCTACGTCCTTATTGATCTTCTGTATCCATTTCTGGTTGGAGATGTTGAAGTCTCCAAATATAAGAGTGGATTTCTCTGTTTCCCCTTGAAATTCTCTTACTTTTACTTTATAAACTTCTCTGGCCTGTCTTTAAGGAAGGATTGTTTTGTCTTCTTGGATTATTGAACACTTTATCATTATGCAATGCCTCTATTTATCCTTAGTAACTTTCTTTTCTCTGAAGTCTGCTCTGCCTGTAATTAATATACCAGAGGATACTCTTGAGTTCTTTTTTTTTTTTTTTTGATTAGTGTCACCACAGTATCTTTCTCCATCCATTTTCCTTGAATCTATATATCTGTCTTTATATTTAAGTGGGTTTTTGTAGGAGACATATGATCGAGTCCTGGTTTTTGTTCTGACCATCTCTAAATAGAAAATATCTGCAGAAAAGCACAATTATATTTATATTGGCCTTTTCTATTGGATAACTCCTTTTTTGGAAATAGTGTCTTGCTGTGTAGCCCAGGCTGGCTTTGAACTCACCATATTGACTAAATTGGCCTTGAACTTGTAATCCTCCTCCCTAAACCTCCTAAGTGCTGGGATTACAGGCTTGTATTACCACACCTGACTTGAATAACTATTGATTTGAGAGAAACCTTGAACTTTTCAGTATTGCCAAAATTTATCATTTACATGTGACTATAGAATGCTGGTTTAAAAATTACTTCATTTAGCCAGGTGCCATGGCACCTGCTTATAATCCTAGCAAGACGAGAGGCTGAGGCAGGAGGAACTTGAGTTTGAGGACAGAAACAGCCTCCCCAACTTATTGAGACCCTACCTCATAAAAAGAAAAAGTGGCTGGGAGTGTAACTCAGTGGTGGAGCACTTACTTAGCAAGTATTGATAAAAAAATTACTTCATTATTGTAGACAACTTCTTGCAAGATAGTCATCCCCTTATCACTGAGATTTTATTTGCTTACAAAAGGAAATTGCATCTCACCCAATTTTCTTGAAAATATCTGTGATGTCATCTTCTGCTTCAGAGATGAAAATTTCCTGGAGAGTTTGTCAGAGGTAAATCAACACCGGTTCAAGTAGAAGTGACAGCCAGTACTATAGACTAGAGCAGGGAGTTTTGGAGGGATATAAATGTTGTAAGTATGTGGACTAAGGATTGTGGCTGTGGGAAGATGATAGATGAGAGCAAAGAGCTATTAGAGGGTTAATGTGATAGTACACTGTCCCCCCTGGACGATACATGTTGCGTGTGGAAGGCAATTTCATGTTTGGTTCCCACAACCATCCGTCCTTTCGCTCCACTAAATCCCAGAATTTCTATTTCTGGCCACAAGGTGGCATCTGATTTTCATTAATACTGGAGTTTCCCACTTCATCCCTGGACACACAACCTGGAAACTCACATGTGTCTCAGCTTCTAGACCCTATGGAACCAGATTTTTTTTTTTTTCTTCTTTTTCACATGACAACATTTCCAAGAAAAATTGTGTTGACTTCTGTTTGTCTCGGTGCCTGCAGTCATATCTGTCTCAAGACAAGCTCCTGTGTTTTTAATGGTTTTAGCCCATTGTGTTGACCATCTATCTTAGTTTAGGGAATTTAACTGTGTACTTCTTTGCCTTACAGCCCCAAGTGGAGGCAAGTGCTGTTTTCACAAATGCCTATCAGAGGCCACACATTGTTTTGTTTGTGAGTGGGAAGGTTCAAAGGAGCCTGTTGGAAGGTCTAGATTTCCCACTGCATATGCACACAGTACGTGCATGGAATGACCATCAAGGAAGCTCATAAGTCCAGTTCTCTAAGTTCTAAACCAAAGCTAGGAGTAAGGTCTGTAGATCTGTGAGGGAACATATTAAGTTGTACCACCGTGGTGGGAACACAGGTGCTGTAGGCTTGGGAGAAGGACCTGGCAACCCACTCCCAAGAAACAATCATCCATTGAAAACCTATGAATAGGGTTTTCAAACAGCCACTGAAAACCCCATGAAGCACAATAGTGTTTCATCTGTTGTACAGAGGGTTGCTGTGAGTTGGACACTGACTCAACAGCACCTAACAACAACAACTACTACTACTTTGAAGAGGCAACTCTTCCCCAGTCATCCTTTGAGTGCCTTCCAACCTGTGGGGCTCATCTTCCAGCAATATCTCTGACAGTATTTCTCTGCTATTCATAGGGTTTTCAATGGCTAATTGTTTCAGGAGTGCACTGCCAGGTCCTGATCCCTAGTCTGTCTTAGTCTGAAAGCTCAGCTGAAACCTATGCATCACGGGTAACCCCGCTATCTGTAATACCAGTAGCATAGCTTTCAGTATCACATTAACATGTAAGCTCCCACAGCACAGCAAACTGACAGACATGGTGGGGGGCATTTGACTGTGTGGATCATAACAAATTATGGATAAAACTGCAAAGAATGGGAATACCAGAACACTTAACTGTACTCATGAGGAATCTGTACATGAACCAAGAGGCAGTTGTTCGAACAAAACAAGGAAACACTGCCTAGTTTAAAGTCAAGAAAGGTGTGTGTCAGGGCTGTATCCTTTCACCACACCTCTTCAATATCTATGCAGAGCAAATAAGCCAAGAAGCTGGACTCTATGAAGAAGAACGCGGCATCAGGATTGGAGGAAGACTCATTAACAACGTGAGTTATGCCGATGACGCATCTCTGCTTGCTGAAAGTGAAGAGGATTTGAAACATTTACTGATGAAGATCAAAGATCATAGCCTTCAGTATGGATTGTGCCTCAACTTCACCAAAACAAAAATTCTTACATTGTGCAAGTACGCAACTTCATGATAAATGGAGAAAAGATTGAGGTTGTCCAAGATTTTGCTTTACTTGGTTCTACTATCAATACCCAGGGCTGGGATTTAGCTCAGTTGGTAGAGCGCTGCGCTGCAGTCTCTGAGGTCCCGAGTTCAATTCCCAGCACTGCAAAAATGGGAGAAGGACCTGGCAATCCACTCCCAAGGCAATCCCAAAACAGTCAGCCATTGAAAACCCTATGAGGGTCGCTATGAGTCGGATACTGACTCGATGGCACCTAATAACAACAACAACAATCAATACCCATGGAAGCAGCAGTCAAGAAATCAAAAGATGTATTGCATTGGGAAAAGCTGTGGCAAAAGATCTCTTTAAAGTGTTGAAAAGTGAAGAAGTCACACTGAAGATGAAGGTGCACCTGACTCATGCCATGATATCGTCATCACATCATATGATTGTGAAAACTGGACATTGAACAAGGGAGACAAGAGAAGAATTGATGCTTTTGAATTATGGTGCTGGAGGCCATTATTGACTACACCATGGACTGCCAAAAGAACCAACAGATCTGTCCTAGAAGAAATGCAACCAGAGTGCTCCTTGGAAGCAAGGATGGCTAGACTGCATCTTACATATTTTGGGCATGTTGTCAGGAGGAACCAATCCCTGGAGAAGGACATCATGTTTGAGAAAGTGCAGGCCAAAGAAAAAAAGGAAAACCCTCCACCAGATGGATTGACACAGTGTCTGCAACAATGGGCTTCAACATAAAAAAGATCATGTGCCTGGCACAGAATTGGGGCATGCTTGTTTTGTTGTGCATGGGGTCATTATGAGTAAATGGCACCTAACAACAACAAGCATCCTCTGTGATCGCACATGAGTGATGCATTCCTAGTGTTGGGGTGGGCAGAGCAGACTTTGTGCAGGAGGCCAGTATAGCTGCACCTGCTTTGAAGGAGGAAAGCCAAGGGCAGGCCATGCTAGGGGAGGACTAGTGTGAGCAAAAGCTGGGGTTCAGAAAAGAGCTGAAGGAAGGAGGGGGATGCTCAGCCAGTGTGGATGCCAGATTTGGGACAGGGAGACAGGTTCTGGGTTCAGAGAAGAAGCTGAGGCTCGGCTGGGCTGAGTCCTCTCTTTGCTTGGCCTTCTGTTGTAAGGTGGTGGCTTCGGGTCCGAGTCAAGCTGTGGAGGGAAATCCTTTTCCATAGCAAGCATTTGCCCAGTGGATTGCTAAGGCCAAATATACTAGTTGACTGTGTGGATCGTAACAAATTATGGATAACATTGCAAAGAATGGGAATACCAGAACACTTAACTGTACTCATGAGGAATCTGTACATAATTTTTCCTTTCCTTACCCTTCACTTTGAATTTGGAGCCTCCTTCCTAAGCTCTTATCTGTCCACAGCCTCAGCTTCCTCTGGAAGTTTGCATTGGATTTCAGCCTGCCCTACCCTGAAGATTTCTTCATTCTGACAATTTGGAGCCTCAAGGAAAGGATTTGGCAATGTGCTTTTTCTGAGGACAAGCATCTATGGCGGTACCTGCAATGCCTTTCTCCACCCGCCCCCACTACTCTGGGGTTGAACCCAGGGCCTCACACACGCTAAGCAAGTGCTCTACCACTGAGCCATACCCCAGCTCTTTTTATTTTTTATCTTGACAGAATGTCTTGCTAAATTGATCAGGCTGCCTCTGGGCTCGAACCTGTGATCCTCTTGACTCAGCCTCCTGAGTTGCTGGGATGACAGGCATGTGCTACTGCGCTCAACTTGTGATGCTTGCTTAAGAGAAGTGCTGAAGGTAGTGTGTATGTGTGAGTGTGCTTGTGTTTCCTTTTGTGGTGCTGAGGACTGAACTCAGGACCTTCTGTGTTCTAGATAAATGCTCTACCACTGAGTTACTTCTATCTATCTATCTACATCTATCTATCTATTTATCTATCTATCTATCTATCTATATATATATTCTTTTTTTTTTTGTGGTACTGGGGGTTGAACCCAGGGTCTCCTGCTTGCATGCTCTGCAAGTTCTGGACCACTGAGCTGTACCCTCAGCCCATTTTTTTTACTTTTTGAGGCAGGGTCTCGCTAAGTTTCGCAGACTGCCTCTGGTCTCGAACTTGCAATCCTCCTGCCTCTGCCTCCCGAGCCGCTGGGATTACAGGTGTGTGCCACTGCACCCGGCTTATATATATATTCTTGAAACAGGATGTCTATGCAGCCCAGGCTGGCTGTGAACTGGCTATGTAGCCCAGGTTGGTCTCAATTTTTTTTTTTTTTTTTTCGGTACTGGGGGTTGAACCCAGGAGCTTGCGCCTGCATGCTCTGCAAGTGCTGGACCACTGAGCTGCACCCCCAGCCCATTTTTTTTACTTTTTGAGACAGAGTCTCACCAAGTTACGCAGACTGCCTCTGGTCTCAAACTTGTGATCCTTCTGCCTCCGCCTCCCAAGCCGCTGGGATTACAGGCATGTGCCACCGCACCCGGCGGTCTCAAATTTTTGATTCTCCTGGCTTTGCCCCCCAAGCACTAGGATTAAAGTCATGTACCATTACACCTGGTGAGGGTATGTGTCTGAGTGTGGACAATTGCTCTTACATGTTCTAGGTTTCTAATGATCAGATGGTACCAGTCAGGGGGTGAGTTTCTGCCTCATTTCCTTAAGGAGCAAGATCTGCCCACTCACAGGAATGGCACTCCCTGACAAATTGTCCTTGCTTTCCTGGAACCCTATCCACCAAACTGCCTCCATATTAAGGTGCTCCATTGGTTCATGCACCTGCTGTGATCTTGGGGATCGCAGTGGTCCCCATCATAGTCCATGGACTGTTTTTTTTTGGCCTCGCACTTGCATGCTCTGCAAGTGCTGGACCACTGAGATGCACCCTTAGCCCATTTTCTTACTTTTTAAAACAGGGTCTCCCTAAGTTACGCAGACTGCCTCTGGTCTCGAACTTGCGATTCTCGTGCCTCCGCCTCCTGAGCCGATGGGATTACAGGTGTGCCTGGCTTCCATGAACTTTTTCAGTTCAGCAGAAGACTGCAGCAACCTGCTTCTCCTGCCAGGGTCCCTTAGCAATACTTCTGGCTAATACCCCTAAATATTTGCACAATGTCTTCTAGATTGCAAAGCATTTAAGTAGACATCTGTTTGCTTCCTCATTTTTATAAGAATCCTATGAGGTAAGCAGGGCAACTATTTTTTCTGTGTTATAAATAAAGAGACTGAGAAGGAGGATGATTTGTCCTAGGTCACATGACTGGTCATCATCAGAGCAAGAATTGAAAACCGGGACTCATTAATGACCCTACCACACTGCTAAGGGACATAGCGAGAGCCATAAGATCCAGTTTTCGCCTGGAGGGTCCCAGAGGATAGTGTGAGGGAAATCAGATAAGCAAGAATAAAGAAGTGGCATTGAGTTCCAGATTGCTGGGTGGGTCTTCAGGTTGCGTGTGCTCCAGGTAGACAGAAGGGAGATGGCTCATGATGGAGCAGGTGGACAGGAGCACAGAGGGTGATAGCAATTGCATCTTCAAAATGCAAAATACATAAAACTAAAAGCAAAACAAACCACACTTCCTTTGGAAGGACCGTTCTCAGCTTGAACGAGGCAGCCATTTTGGACAAGAAGATACACACAGAGGAGAAAGAATGGGTGGCTTCCAAAGGACATAAGCAGATCTATGAATGACAGAGCACTAAGCAGTCATTGAAACGGACCAATATTTATTGAACTTGAAATGTCAGGAAGGACAGCCATGACCTTCTGCTGTACCTGCAGGAGGTGTGACTCAGTTGAAGACTGTGGACTTTGGAGATGTGAGATTTGGGTTTAAAAGGCCACTTTCTAGGAGTGGGGCTTTGGGCAAGTCACCAAGTCCTTTTGTGCTTTATTTTCCTTCTCTGAAACATGAGGAAAATAATTGAAATCTCAAAAGGTGGTTGTGAAGATGGAGTGAATAATACAAGTGAAACTGATTGGCAGCGGTATCAGAACTCTGAATTCTTCCTCAATGCAAGCATTTTGGGCCGTGGGTAGTAAAAGCATCATGAGCTGAATGTGCTGTAGATTTGGCCCTTTGCTAGGTTCCTCTGTGCAGGGCCCTTGCTCCCATAATGCACCACAGAGCAACACTTCAGTTCTACCAGCTTTTCAGGGGACAGTGAGAATCTTTGGAAACACAAAAGAAGTGGATTGGTTTCAAAATGGGAAAAGAAAAAAAAATCCAGATTCATGAACACTGATTTAAATGTCTATGAAACATTCAATCAATTTGATAACTGCTTCATGTTCTCATGAGGCCACATACAAATTACATTTCATAAACCGGGCATGGTGGCACATGCCTGTAATCCCAGTGGCCAGGGAGGCGGAGGCAGGAGGATCGTAAGTTTGAGACCAGAGGTAGTCTGCATAATTTAGCGAGACCCTGTCTCAAAAAAGTAAAAAAAAAATGGGCTGAGGGTGCAGCTCAGTGGTCCAGCATTTGCAAAGCATGCAGGTGCGAGGCCCTGGGTTCAACCCCCAGTAATGAAAAAAAAAAAAAAAAAAAGATTACATTTCATGTGGAACATGGGTAAATTTTTAAGATTTTGATTTGATGAGAGATGAGGACTCCAAAAGTAGGCAAGCCTTGGGCCTATGACGTTCCTAAAGCAGCTCTATTCCTATGGCCGCTGCATTTTAGGATCTTTAAGAAATGAGCCATGGCTTGGCATGCCAGATGAGGCAGGGGCTGAGTGGCATTTGTTGGTCCTCCTGACGTAGTTTTTTCTTTGGATCAGTAGAAAATAACATAGCATATGGTGTCTTGGTCCATTCAAGCTGCCATCACAAAATACCATAAACTTGGTGGTTTATAAGCAACAGAAATTTATTTCACATCATTCTGATAATCAGATACCAACTGGGCCACCCATGATGGATGGGTTTCAGCCGAGCTTCCAGACTAAGACAGACTAAGAAGAAGGACCAGCAGCCCACTCCCAAAAGAATTAGCCATTGAAAATCCTATGAAGACCAGAGAAGCACTGTCAAATATAGTGCCAGAGAATGAGCCCCTAAACTGGAAGACACCCAAAAGACAACTGGGGAAGAGTTGCTTCCTCAAAGTAGAATTCACCTTAATGTTTGGAATGGAGTAAAGCACTTGGGACCTCCATTTGCCGATGTGGCACAACTCAAAATGAGAAGAAACACAGTGACTGCAACAATGGGTTCAAACATCAAAAAAGATTGTGTGCACTGCACAGTGTTGGATAGTGTTTCATTTTGTCGTACATAGGATCGCTATGAGTCAGGGCTGACTTGATGGCACCTAATAACAACAACAAAATCCCATTCATGAGGGCTTCACCTTCATGACCTTATCACCTCCCAAAGTTCCCCCCTCCCAATACCATCACCTTGTGGGTTATATGTCAACAAGTGAATTTGGGGGACACACATTCAGCTCATAGCAGAGAGCTAAGCAGAGACTGAAGAATGGGTTATACTAGCGATCCATGGGCATTTTCTTGTTAGTGGATATTCTTTGGCTTCTCCATAGTAAGGCCATTAATAATTTAAATTTGACTTAATTTTATTTTAAAAACTTAGCAATAATCGTTGATCCCTTCCAGTTGCACTGAGAACCCTAGAAAAAGAAAATAAACTCTAGTAGTATTCTAGTTATAGGAGAGGACATGTCATTGTTTTAGGACCTACCACTCTTCTGATTTAGTATGTTGTTGTTAGGTACCATCGAGTCATAGTGACCCTTATAGAGTTTTCAATGGCTGATTGTTTCAGGATTGCCTCTGGAGTGGATTGCCACATTCTTCTCCCATTTTTGTGGTGCTGGGAATCGAACTCCGGACCTCAGAGCAGTGCTCTACCAACTGAGCTAAATCCCAGCCTGCTTAGTATATGCACATTTATTTAAATTGATCTTCCCTTCCTGTTGAGTAATGGCCCTACCTTTCCTTGAGAGACACAACCTGTGGGGTGGGGAGAACTGGATGGAACTGTGCAGGGTGCTGGATGTTGTTGTTGTTGTTAGGTGCCCTCGAGTCGGTATTCAACTCATAGCGACCCTCATAGGGTTTTCAATGGCAGACTGTTTCAGGATTGCCTTGGGAGTGGGTTACCAGGTCCTTCTCCCATTTTTTGTGGTGCTGGGAATTGAACTCGGGACCTCAGACACTGCAGAGTGACACTCTACCAACTGAGCTAAATCCCAGCCCCAGGTGCTGGATAGAAGGGGCTAAAAGCAGAAGGAACCTGTAGTATAGAAAGAAGACAAGATGCCTGCGGTTCTGATAGCCAGCAAGGAAAGCACACGTACTTTTAACAAACTCAGTGATCACTACAGTGTCCATTAGACCCAAACCACTGCATGCCAACATGGATTTAGTAGCTGGAGGAACTGGCAAGCGCGTGCGTGCGGATGTGCCTGTGGCTCAGGAGGTCCTTTACAAAAGGAGGGTTCAATTTGTAGAAGGTACCTCCCTGGGCTTACTTTGTAAGGAACTCCCTTTGGCATTTATTATGCTCCGTGATTGGTAACAATGAGATTTGCATCTATTGTTTTTTCAGGAAGTTACTGAGTAAAGTGAGGAGCACCCTCCCACAAGAGGCCAAGGCAAAGTTGTCTCCAAGTGTTTGAAAGACCACTGACCCGGAAAGGCAGCTTGGGAAAGCGAGGCCTGAGGAAATGTGGCCAGGATGTGCACGCTGGCCAATGGAGCACCTGAGCTAACTGCAGGGCTGGAGAAAGCCAAGAACACCGGCGGAAAGTTTACCTGGCATATTGGGCAGGTGTCATCTCTGACATACATCACTAAGCACAAAGCTGAGACCAATGCGACTTCCTTCTCGTGGAGGTGCAGTTTGCATTTGACATCCGGGTGTGTGTTCTGAGGCTGGCGGGGTGCAAGGAGGGATGTGGGCGTGGGCTGGCTCTTTGGAGCTCAGCTGGGAGCATGGTCAAAAGGCCTGCCTCTCAGCCTCTTTGACTGAGTCAGAGCACGTTGGGTTTGTCTAGTGCAGGTCCTGGGATCTGGAACTTTCCAGCAATGTTCCAACTCCTTTTCTTCCTTTTGTGGCACCTCATTTTAAACAGATGATGACATTTAAAAATTCCTATTTATAAACCAGGCTCAGTGGCACAGGCCTGTAATCCCAGCAGCTCGGGAGGCAGAGGCAGGAGGATCAGAAGTTCGAGACCAGAGGCAGTCTGCGAAACTCAGGGAGACCCTGTCTCAAAAAGTAAAAAAAAAAAAAAAAAAAAGGACTAGGGGCGCAGCGCAGTGGTACAACACTTTCAAAGCATACAAGCACAAGGCCCTGGATTCAATCCCCAGTACCGCGGAAAAAAATTTGTTTTCCCTATTTACATAGATAATAGAAGTATCAGATGTATTGTCCAAATTTACTTTGGAAGAAAGTTCACGTAAATTATTTGAAAAATCAAGCTCCCTTGGTGAATGTAAATATTTAAATTTATGAGAGTTCAATTTGCATTTGTTGTTGTTGTTGTTAGGTGCCATAGAGTCGGTATCCGACTCAGCGACCCTCTGTACAACAGAGGAAACACTATTGTCAGTGCTTCTCTGCTGTTCATAGGGTTTTCAATGGCAGATTGATTTTTGGGAGGGGGTTGCCAGGTCCTTCTCCCAACAATTTGCATTTAGCTTATAGATATTACATATATTTATTTAAGAGAAGGACATATGAAACTGAAATTAAGCACTGCTAAACTAAAAAAAAAATTATGTAAATAATTCACTTTTCTGGTGGTCAGTTCTGAGTTTGGAGAATTGCATTGAGTTATGTATCCACCACAATAATTGAGGCACACAGAATAGTTCTATCACTCCCTCCCAATATTCTCTGGTGCTGTTCTTTTGTGGCCCACTTCTCCTGCCTAAGCTTTGACATACTCTTCTCCATCTCTATAGTTTTTCCTCTTCCAGAATGTCATACAAATGGTAGGCTATTGCTTATGATATGAATATACCACAGTTTATTCAACCACTCACCAATCAAAGGACATTTAAAGTGTTTCTAGTTTGGGGTGATTATGAATAAATCTGATCTTGGATTGACACAGTGGCTGCAACAATGGGCTTAAACATAAAAAAAATTGTGTGCCTGGCAGAATCGGGGAGTGTTTCATTCTGTTGTACATAGTGTCACTATGAGTCGGACCTGACTAGATGGCATCTAACAACAACAACAACCACCTACATGCAAATTGTTGTGTCAACATAAGGATTATTTCTCTAAGGTAAAAGCTTCAGAGTGGGATGGCGGGGTTAACTGGTAAGTGTATGTTTAACTTCATAAGAAACTGCCAAGGAATTTTCTGGAATGACTTTGTCAGTTTATATTCCCATTAGCAACCTGTGAAAATTCTAGTTGCTTGGCATATATGTAGAAAACTCTGCTAGACAATGTGAAATAATTATTGCTCTCCTTAGCCATACATATGTTAAAGACTTAAGAAAAGAAATCTAATTTATTATTTTTGTCCTTATTTATTTATTTTGTCTTTTTTTTTTTTTTTTTTGGTACTGGGGGTTGATCCTGGGGCCTCGCGCTAGCATGCTTTGCAAGTGCTGGACCACTGAGCTGCACCCCCAGCCCTTTTTTTTTTTTTACTTTCTGAGACAGGGTCTCACTAAGTTACGCAGACTTCCTCCTGTCTCGAACTTGCGATCCTCTTGGCTCCGCCTCCCAAGCTGCTGGGATTATAAGCATGCGCCACCACACCCAGCTTTTATTTTGTCTTTTTGAGACAGGGTCTCACTATGTATCCCAGGCTGGCCTCGAACTCTCTGAGACCCAGGCTGGCCTGAAACTTAGAATCCTCCTGCCTCTGGCTCTTGGGCGCTGGTATTACAGGTGTGTACCACCACACTTAACTGCCTTAAAAAATTTTTTTTTTTCTGTTGCTCTTTATCTTTCTTCAAATCCCTGAAGGTCCAGGTTTCCCTTAGGTATCATTTCCTCCCAGCTTGAAGAACTTTCTTAGGATTTCTTTTAGAGGAGATCATTGGGTGACCAATGCTTAATTTTCCTTAATCTGAAACATCTTTATTTTGCCTCCATTCTTTTTTTAATTGGAAATTTTTAATGTACACCTTAATGTGATTCATTCTGACATGCTTTTCATTGTGACATTTCCATAGATGCATTTAGTTGTACATTACACAGATAAGTTCCCCCTTACCCTCTTGTGCACTTCCTCTCCCCGTCCCACCCCCCACCAAAGACTTCTCTTCCATTTGCTTGTATTTTTATGGTAATAGTTTTCTATATATCCTTGGTTTCCAATTATGTTTAAGATCAAAACTTTTTCTGTAGTGAACTTTCTTTTTACATTTTCAGTACTATTACATGAATTTTCTAGTTCATCTATATTAATACCATTCTTTGGTATTATTGGTCTTATTATAATTATTTCCATTGCCTCCATTCTTGAAGAGTATATTCAATGGATACAGAAGTTGATAATTTGTCTCTTTGAGCACATTAGAGAAACTTTTCATTGTCTGTCTCTGAGCTTCATGGTACATGATGAAAAATCTGCAGTCATTTGAATTGACGTCCTATCCCTACCATTGGTTATTTTCCTCTGGCTGTTTTCAAGATTTTTTTCCCTTCAAATTTGGTTAAGTCAGTTGGGTTATGATTTGTAGGTTTTCTTTGAGTTTGTCTTGCTTGGGATTCACTGAGTTTTTAAATTTATAAAACTCTATTTTCAAAAAAACTATTTTCACAAAATTTGGAACATTGTCACCTGTATTTCTTCAAATATTGTTTCTACACAAATATTTTTCCCTCTTATTCTGGGATTCTAACAATATGAATGTCAGAACCTTTTTTTTTTTTTTTTTTTTTTTTTTTTGTGGTACTGGGGGTTGAACCCAGGGCTTCACACCTGCATGCTGTGCAAGTGTTGGACCACTGAGCTGCCACCCCCAGCCCATATTTTTACTTTTTGAGACAGGGTCTCGCTAGATTACGCAGACTGCCTCTGGTGTTGAACTTGTGATCCTCCTGCCTCCGCCTCAAGAGCCGCTGGCATTACAGGCGTGCACCACCGTGCCTGGCTCATATCAGAACTTTTTATATCATCCCACAAGTTGAATTATTTGTTTTATTATCCATTTTCTCTCTCTTCTTCAGATTGGAAAATAAACATTGTTCTATATTTTCATTTATTCACTCTTTCTTTTGCCATTTTGCTATTAAGCCCATGCTGTGCATTATTTCAGATATTATTTTTTTGGTTCTAAAACTTCCAATTCCTTTTTAAAAATAGCTTCTTTTTACTCTGATAAGAATGTCTACCCAAATATGATGGCACATATCTATAATTCCAGCACTCAGGAGGCAGATGCAGGTAGATCATGAGTTCAAGGCTTGCCTGGGCTATATAATGAGACACTTTCTGTGAAAGAATGTCTATCTTCACAGTCTTTTTTTTTTTTTTTCTTTTGTGGTACTGGAGGTTGAACCCAGTGCCTCCCGCTTGCATGCGCTACAAGTGCTGGGCCACTGAGCTGCACCCTCAGTCCATTTTTTTACTTTTTGAGACAGGGTCTTGCTAAGTTACACAGACTGCCTCTGGTCTCGAACTTGTGATCCTCCTGCCTCTGCCTCCCAAGCCCCTGGGATTACAGGCATGCGCCACCATACTGGGCTTATCTTCATATTCTTGTCAAAAGTGCATATGTATATTTCATAGAGTGTGGTTGTAATACTGCTTTAAAATTTTTGATCATTGTAACATTTAAGTCATCTCAGAGTTGGCATCTTTTAGTTGTCTTTTCTTGAGAATTAGTGATATTTTCCTGGTTGTTGACATGTTCATTCATTTTAGATGGTATCCTTAAGCATTTTGAATATTATGTTGTGAGATTCTGAGTCCCACTAAGATCCTCTGTTGTTTTATCAGGCAATCAACCTGATTATGATTCAGTTCTATTCACCTTGGGTGGGTAATGGGTCCAATGTCAGATGAGTTTTCAAAGCCTTTGTTATGCTAGGTGACTCTGGCTCCACACCAGTGTCTCTCAGGGTTTAGTCTTGGAAGTGGTCAGTAGTTTATGTCACAGGCTTTGCTGTGCTTCTCTGGGTCTGTTCTATACATGTGAAGTTCAACGGTGAGCTCAGGATTTTTGTTTCACACATAGAATTATGGTATCTGCTTCTCCCCTCTATTTTCTACAAAATTTCTCCCATGTTCCTGATGCTGTGGATTTCTTTTCCTGGTTCCTCTGGCTAGAAGGATGGGTTTCTCTAAGAGTTCAATCCCTGTCTCCTATTGTGAGGTCACATAGTTCCACATGACTAGACCACCTGAGAGGCAAAGGGGGAAAGCAGAAAAAGAGAAAGCAGTGGGGATTTCTCTCTTGTTTTCTGGCTCACAGGACTCTTTTTTCCATTTTCTGCTCTGAAATAGGAGGCTTATCTCTCTATTTCTGGTCACTGCATCCACTGTGCAGTTTGGGCAACGTGGTCCACCCGCACATCTAGGCTGGGAGATAAAAGAGACCAGAAACAAAATGAAACAAAAAACTAAGCAGCTCACCATCATACTAGTTGTTCTGCAAGCCTGGTCTTTCTTTCCCAATCCATTTGCTATTATTTACTTTCCAGAGCCCCTGGGTAATTGCTTTTAATATCCTGTACAATTTTTGTTGTTGTTTGTGGAAGAAATAGGCCGTGGTAAGCCTGCTCCATTTCAGCCAGCACTGGAGTCTTTGTTGTTGTTGTTAGGTGCCATTGAGTCGTGTCCAACTCACAGTGACCCTCACAGGGTTTTCAATGGCTGATTGTTTCAGGATTGCCTCAGGAGTGGATTGCCAAGTCCTTCTCCCATTTTTGTGGTGCTGGGAATCGAACTTGGGATCTCAGAGACTACAGAGCAGTGCTCTACCAACTGAGCTAAATCCCAGCCCCCTGGAGTCTTTAGACTGTCAGATAATGCATGGTAGTTTTGTTGCTTGCTCTCATGGCTTGGAATTGCCTTAGAAGGATAATAAATTCCCATTGGGGCAACTACTCTCCAGTTCAATATTTGCCTGAGTACCAGGGAGCACTGACACGGCTCCCTTAAGAAACTTTGCAGCAATTAACCTGTTCATGCCTCACATCCCTGGCCTCAGTTGGTCCTGATCAGAGCTTCTCGCATTGCCTGGCAGCTCCAGTGCTGTCACGCCTATGATGCTGGGTGCCTTCTCTCCATAACCTAAACTACTTTCACTCTGAGCCCATCCATTTCACCCCCTCAGAATGCATTCTAGCCTCTTCTCAGACATCCCTTTTACCTTTGTGTCTTAACTAAAGCCTGAATATTATCCTGAAGACACTTATTCCTCGGCAGTCTACAAAACTGTGTACAACCTAAATGACAATTATGAAGAAATGAATAAAAAATTATACTAATATAAGGAAACTTCTGAAATCAAAGCATCAGGCACCCATTTCTTTCTTTCTTTTTTTTTTTAGATCAACTTGCAAAAACAAAACAAGAAACCCAAATATAAAATTATGCTATAATGTCACCTTTGGGTAAGAGGGGAGTGAGAATATATGTTTATATTGCCTATCTATATAAAAGGAGAAGGGCCTGGCAATCCACTCCCAAGGCAATCCCGAAACAGCCATTGAAAACCCTATGAGGGTTGCTATGAGTCGGATACTGACTCAACGGCACCTAACAACAACATCGATATAAAAAAAGAGAGAAATGCCACATGTTCTCACTCCTATGTGGGAACTGAATCAAAATTAATAGAAGGAAAAAATCCTATACAGAAATTGGAACATGGTAGAAAACTAAAGTCAACTTAGCAGAAAAGGGACAATTTAGGGAGTGGAAAGAACAAGGGAGGAATCTAGCAAAAGGAAGAAATGATGAGAGAAGAAAGGAGGGAGAGGAGGAATAAGGAGGAGTGAGGAATGAGAGAGAGGGCAACCTCAGAGTAAACAACCCAACTTTAATAGTTCGGGAAATAATTATAATAATACCAACAATACCAAAGAATGGTAATAGTACAAATGGGCTAGAAAATTCATGTAACATTACTGACAATGTAAAAAGATAGATCACTACAGAAAAAGTTTCGACCTTAAATATAATTGGGATCCAAGGATATAAAGAAAAATATTCCCACAAAAAGACATGCAAGTGGAAGAGAGACTTTTAGTGGGGGGGGGGGATGGGGAGAGGAGGTGCACTAGAGGGTAAGGGGGAACTTATCTGTGCAATGTACAACAAAATATGGAAAAATATGGAAACGTCACAATGAAATGAATGGCAGAATGAAACACATTAAGTTGTACATTAAAAATTTCCAATAAGAGAAAAGAGCCACTAGAAGGATACACAAAGTACTAAATAACCCTGTGGGGAGAGGGAGAGATGGGCAGCCACTGGGTGGGGGATGCCAGGAGTGGGAGGGAGACTTTTCATGGATACAACTGAACTAAAAAGTGACGGCTGTCCACTGCAAGCATGTAAAGGCAGGCTCTTATTTCTACAGTTAAGTCTGTCTAGAAATGACCCTTTATCCAGGAAAATACTTAAAAAATGCCAAAATCTAAGCCGTGTGCGGTGGCGCACACCTGTAATCCCCAGCTGCTCGGGATGCGGAGGCAGGAGGATGGCAAGTTTGAGACCAGAGGCAGTCTGCCTGTGAGACCCTTTCTCAAAAAGTAAAAAAAATGG
The DNA here is from genome assembly GCA_007922755.1 of Pedetes capensis. Lineage (NCBI taxonomy): Eukaryota > Metazoa > Chordata > Mammalia > Rodentia > Pedetidae > Pedetes > Pedetes capensis. The sequence goes on along the minus strand of VMDO01013934.1, from coordinate 38,606 downwards.
GCTGAGGTGCAGCTCAGTGGTCCAGCATTTGCAAAGCATGCAAGTGCGAGGCCTGGGTTCAACAACCAGTACTGAAAAAAAAAAAAAAAAAAAAAAGCCAAAGTCTGTTTTAAAGGCCAGCAGAATGGGGCCATCCATAATGGTGGAATTTCAGGCATCTTTCAGGGACATGCATGGGAATTATCTCCCCTTAGTCCTCAGAACTTCTGATCACATCAACACCCATCTACTCAGCCTTCCTGAAGATTCTGTTTTCCCTTCGGTGTCAAGCTGGTTATTCTACATGCCATCAAGACTGGAAACCCCAGGGGGAAAAGTCAATGGAATTCTCTTCCTGAATTTCTGATGAGCGCTCCTTTGATAAATCAGCCAGCAGCTTCTTCCTCCACTGCCTCTGAAGCCACCCAAGATACAAACAGGATGGAGGGAGATCTCCAGTTGTCCAGCTGTGGATGTATCCTCTTTGTTGTTCTTGTTATGTGCTGTCAAGTCGGTGTCCGACTCATAGTGACCCTACATACCACAGAGAAAATACCACTGTCAGTGCTTCTCTGCTATTCATAGGGTTTTCAATGGCTGATTGTCTTTTGGGAGTGGGTTGCCAGGTCCGTCTCCCAAGTCTACAGCACCTGGTGTTCCCAGGCGGTCTCCCATCCAAGTACTGACCAGGTCTGACCCTGCTTAGTTTCTAAGAGCTGACAGGATTGGATGCCACAGTGGTATGGCTGCAGGCTATCTTCTTTGAGAACTCCCTAAATCCAGTCACAGGAACACTCCCCCTCATTTTTCCCAAGAATAACCATCTGGTGTTGGGGCATACAGCAGAGTCATACCATTGGGAACAAAACAGTGTTTCTTTGACTTAATCTCCAACTCCAAAACATTGGGTATTGCAATCCCTCTCTCCTTCCATTGATTCTTGGAGTTCTTAGGCTCAATATAGGCTTACGAATGGCTACCTGAGCCAGGTGATGCCTGTAATCTCAGTTCTCAGGAGGCTGAGGCAGGAGGATCATGAGTTAGAGGCCAGCCTGGGGTACACAGGGAGAGCCTGTCTCAAACATTTGAAAGCAGAAACATAAAAAAATAAAAAAGAAAAGAAAAGAATGGCCATCTGGATCTACCATTTGTCCTCCTCTTGGTCCTGACCTCATTAGCAGCTCCCATTGTCTCTGTAATAGTAACTTCCCCAGCGCGCTGCCACGATGCTGGGTCCCCTGATTATAGGGAGCTTCTGACAGTCCCTGCATTCTGACGGCTTTATCACACTTCTGTGCTCCATTCTGTGTTCCAACAGGTGAGTGCCAAAGTGTGGAGTCTGCCTCCCACCTTCACAGCCTCCTCTGTCATGGGATTGCAAGGCTTTGTCTGCCACGTGTGTGCTGACTGAGCAACCCTGGACCTCCAGCAGCAGTCACGGGAGAGGGATGCTGGAAACAAGCTAATGTCTACCTGGCTGTATGGACAAGAGCCCCACCTCCACTTCTAGCAATTTGCCCCAACAGTGCTGTGCTCCCCACCCTTCCCACTCCCCTGCCCTGATGGGTTCTGTTTTTATTTCTCTTCCTTCCAGATGAGTGAATGGGAGATTCTTGGTATAGAAGATTTAAGAGTCTGGTCCTGGGAACTGAGAGCCTGACTCAAGGGTTATTGAGCAGCTTCTCCTGGGTGTCTGGACACCACTGGGTTTACAGTGAGAGCAGGGCATAGGTCTCCTTTCTGATGTTTTGGGACACACTCACACACTCATGCACACAAGCACACAACAGTTGCATACTGCAGAACTTACAAAACATGCAAACGGGTTCCTGTAGTTTTAGTTCCATGGATGAAGTGACATGTTCCTGACATCTAGAATATCTGCCTCACTTTTCCCTCCTACCTGCTCCTCTTGCTCACTGTTCCTCTGTAAATTTAGAAGTCCTACTTTTTAAACTAGGGCTGGCCACGGCCTCTCCTGGGACTGCATCTCAGCTCAAGGTCTCCTGTCTAATTGTGCATCCTTTGGGCAGAACTGAGACATGGGAGTGCCCAGAACAGGCAAATAAATCGACATGCTTTTAAACCAACATCCTTGAAATATGTTTGCAATGTTCATTTAGGGGAATGGCTGGTGGCTACATGGGGAAAATTGGAAGCAGAGAAAAATGGCAGTGGTAGCCTCCAGCCTCTTTGCCATCCTCCTCCATCTGGCTTTCATTGACCCAGCGCTACCTCTTCAGAGAGAACTCAAAGGAGCTAGGTGCCATGATGCACACCTGGGATCCTAGCCACTCAAGAGGCTGAGGCAGGAGGATGGGGAGTGTGAGGTCAGAGGCAGCCTGTGTTACTTAGCAAGACCCTCCCCGTTAGCTTGGGATGTAGCTTGCAGTAGAGCTTGCCTAGCATATGTGAGTTCCTGGGTTTAACACTTCTCATTCAGTGGAAAAAGTCAGGTGGACATGTGCCGTTACTTTGAGCATGCACCCTTGGTTCCCCCTCAGCCCAATAGCTTCATCTGAGTGTTATATCGAATCACATCTAATACCTTTATTTTTCTTGTGGTACTGGGGGTTGAACCCAAGGCCTTGTGCTTGCTTGCATGCTTTGAAAGTGCTGGACCACTGAGCTGCACCCCCAGCCCATTTTTTAGTTTTTGAGACAGGGTCTTGCTAAATTATGCACACTGCCTCTGCTTTTGAACTTGGCATCCTCCTGCCTCTGCCTCCCGATTTGCTGGGATTACAGGTGTGTGCCACCATGCCTGGCTTCTAATACCATTCTTAAGAGAAGGGTGAGCATCCACACTTACACCGTTACCCATTTTGCTACATTTCTGATGTTTTAGTGGCTCTTGTAGTCTGGCACTCTAGATAGCTGGATGTATTTCTTCTTAATCTGCTTTTGATTCTTTAAGATCTCTCTCTTGTATATCAGATTCTATCTCTGCTATACATAAACACCAAACTCCATAGTGACCTGTGTGAACTCTGATAACCCTTCGTATGTGTGATGATGATGTCACTCATTTGCCATTGGCTGGCCATTCCACAGACAGGACGAGGACCACAGGAGGGCTTTGAATATACTCAAATAAATGAGGTGGCACATTGACCTTCAAGAGGTTTATACTCTATAATCTGTTCTATGCTGTTATTTATTTCTGTGAATACATTTGACCTTTCTATCTAAACTGAATCTTGAAATCATGAAGTTTGTCTTTTGTTTCTTTTGGCAGTGTTATGTGTTTCCTGGAAGTAGACCCTACAATAGTTAGTGTCCAGGAAATTTGGGGAATTTGCGCTTTTATAACTATGTAAGAAGAAATTGCAGTCCATCAGAAAATGCCAATTAAGGACAAGTCATCACCGTCATTAAGAACTGTGATGGTTAACCTTACCTGTCAACTTGCCTGGACTAAGGGATGCCCAGATATTAAAACCTTATTTCTCTGCATATGTCTCTGAGGGTGTTTCTGGGAGAGATCAGTATTTGAATTGGTAAACTGAGTAAAGTGGATGGTCCTCCCCAGTGTGGATGTGCCTGAGTAGAACAAAAAGGTGAGGAAGGTTGAATTTACTTTGTTCCTGACCTAGAACATCCATCTTCTCCTGCCCTTGGAGATTAGCACTCCTGGTTCTCAGGCCCTCGGACTCAGACTGGGACTTTTTCCTCCCTCCTCTTCCCCACCACACCTAGTTCTTGGGCCTTCAAATTGGGACTAGGACTTACACCTGCTGCCTCCTGGTTCTCAGGCCTTCAGGTTGGGGCTGGAACTACACTGCCACGTTCCTGTGCCTCCTATTTACAGGCAGCAGATCCTGGGACTCCTCAGCCTCCATGATGGCAGAAGCCAATCCCTCTGAATCAGCCTCTTTCTAGATATCTACACACAGTCTCCTGGTTCTGTGTCTCTGGAGAACCCAGATAAATACAAAGACATTTTGTCTTTGTCAGCTCAGCCTGCCATAACAAAATGCCATAGACTGGCTAGCTTAAACAGATATTTATTTCTCACAAGTCTGGGGGTTGGGAGGTCCAAGTTCAAGGTGCTGGGTAGTTTGGTTCCTGGTAAAGATTCTCTTCCTCTGGCTTGCAGACAGCTGCTTCTCATTGCATCCTCATATGAGAGAGAGAAAGGGAGGGATGGAGGGAGAGAGAGAAGAGGAGGGGAGGGGAGGGAAGGAGAGGAAGAGGGAGAGGGAGCAGGGTGAAGGGAGATCCAGGAGGAAGGGGGACGGAGAGAGAAAGATAGATACTGAGCACTCCAGTCTCCCTTCCTCATCTTATAAGGGCACCAATCCTGTCATGTGTTTGCCATTGTGTTAACGCATCCTCTCTAGAATCAGGTGTGGCCAATGGGATGGTAGCAAGGTGGAGACTTTAAGACGTGATTGGCTGTGAGGACGCTGGGATTAAGCGCCTTTATAAAAGCACTTGGTGGAAGGCGCTCTCCCTTTCGGCCTCCCTGCCTTCCGCCATGTGAGGATACAGCCTTTTTCTCCTCTGGAGGACACACTGTTCTCAGTGTCACCTTGGAAGCAGAGACTGGACCTGTCACCTTGATCTGACTTTCTAGCTTCTAAAACGGTGAGAAAATTATTTTCATTTCTTTATAAATGACCCAGTCTCGGGTGTTTTATTAGAGAAGCATTAACAGTCTAAGACAAGGCCTCACTTTCATGACTCCATCTATACCTAACGACACCCCAGAGGCCTCCAATTGTACTTAGGTTGGAGAGTTAGGGCTTCTGCATATGAATTTTAGGGGACCGAAAGATTGAGCCCATCACACATTGGAGTTCTTTGTAGCTTTATGTCATCACTTTTTAGAAGAAGCCAGGCAGTAGGAGTGGCGGTTCTGGGGCATGTTATGGTTTCCTCTGTGTATGCTCTCTTTTAAGAAGAACTCTATACAGAATAATTAAAATTAATCCCTATCTTAAGTGTATCTCTTAATTGCACCAGAATGCACTTTAAAATGGGCAAGTCTTATGCCTGGAATGTACTTTTGGGATTAGGATCACTTTTAAACATGTTATTTCTTTAGCTAAAGTGAAGGGAAAACAAATTTTATTTGATCTTCCATAAGATCTTTCCTCAGTGTCTTTTACTTCTCCTACCATCAAATTCTTACCTTGACTGAAAAGACAGGCTAAGTGCAAGGCAAATTCCTTCCCTCTTTGCACAGAGATTAGCAATCTCTGGGTGATGGGAGTGTTAAGTGCCTTAGTTCTGCTACTACTCCATGTGTGACCTATAAAAAGCTGTTAGCCTTTCTACGTCTCATTCGCTCACCTCCACAAATGCAGGTGATCTTCATTATTGTGTACAAAACCTACTTTAAATTGGGAAGCCAGATCCAAATAAAAAATTAATGAAGACTGTATCTTGAATAATATTTTTTTCTTTTTGTATGCAATGTGTATTTTTAATTAAAATGCTTATTCTTAGAATGAGCAAAGTGTGACATACATATTCATTTGAAGTTTGTGTGTGTGTGTGTGTGTGTGTGTGTGTGTGTGTGTGTTTCTGGAAAATGTATGTGCTGGCCTCCAATTCTTGTTTGAGTTTAATACTACAAGGTGAGCATTTTTTTTTTTTTTTGTGGTAGTGGGGGTTGAACCCAGGGTCTCACACTTGCATGCTCTGCAAGTGCTGGACCACTGAGCTGCACTCCAGCCCATTTATTTTTACCTTTTGAGACAGGGTCTCACTAAGTTATGCAGACTGCCTCTGGTCTCGAACTTGTGATCCTCCTGACTCTGCCTCCCCAGCCCCTGGGATTATAGATGTGTGCCACTGCACCCAGCTCCAAAGATGAACATTTTTGAAAAATATTCCATAACTTCAGTTATTCCAAAGGCATCTATTTAAGGATAACCTGGCCATTCTGTTTTGAAGCAACTTATGTCAACATCTTTGCCATTTTCCCTTTTTCCATTAACCATTTTAGTTCTAGCCACGCTGCATTTACCAACAATATTTCATGTGATTGAACAGTCCTTCAACACCAATGTGATTGACTTTGTGGATTCTTTTAGCGAGAGTTTCAGTATTGTTTGAAACCAGCTGGCACTGTGTTAATATTTATAATGATCAGGGAACGACTGAGCAACAAAGATGTTGACACAAAGGCAAAGCTAAGCATTAATGCCAAATGAGGTGTCATGTTTGAGAAGTCACTGACCATTAAGCCGTAATTCATTTAGTGAATATTTTCTTTTTAAAATATGTTGGCTTTCTTACATAGCTTGCCCATCTGGAAAACAAGGACTCCTTTAATAGGTGGACTGCAGACAACCTGCAGTGCCTTCCATTTCTTCCATTCTAAGTCTTAGGATCTGAAGTACATTAAGACTATAGTCCTTAAATTAAAATGGTTAAGCCAAGGTAGGAGTTGTATGCTGTATTATTCCATTTTTATTGCTATGACAAAATGCCCAAGGCTGCGTACTTCATAAAGAGAAGAGGTTCAGTTAGCTCACTACTTTGAAGGGTATTCTGGGATACCCATCTGTTTGGTTTCACCAAGTCACCCTTGGTTCCAACCCAACATAGTAGAGAAGCAGGGAGAGACGTTACCACGTGCAGAAGCAATCACATGGAGGGATAAGAAGCCAGGAGTAGTATTGTAAAACCCACCGTCACAGGCAATCACTGGGATTTTGGTCTGGGGACATTTTCTCCTACTTTGAGTATAGTATCTTGAAGTACTTTTGGAGGCAAAACCCTTATGGGCTCTATTTTTTCTCTTTGTAAATTCTCTGCCTAACACATAGTGTCACCTTATTTCATAACTAATTCGTGTGTGTGGCTCTTGTTTCCTCTCAACCAGATTTAAGGATACTGTAGGGCAGGGACTGTGTTTTCTCCCCAGGCCCTGTACCCAGGTAGACCTTCTAATGTATGTGTAAATGGACTTGGTGGGTGGTGGTGAAAATATGGGTAATTTTTTCTTATTTTCCAGGATGAAGTGTGTGTTCTATTGTGATATCAGTTTATACTAAGACAAACCAAACCGGTGAACTGCTCATGGGTACCATCAAGTCCTATCACCTTGGGATTGCCTAGCTCCTAACCCCCTGTTAGCGGTGTAGGAGGTACACAGCATACATGTCAGTTCTTTCCAGAATTTTATGAAAGAGTCAATCACAAATTAATATGCTCCTTTTGCCATTTAAAAATGTTTTTGTTGTTGGAAAGCCTCCAATGAAAACATTCCTTTGGAAGTCGTTGAGTCCTTGAATCCCTAAATCACACTTCTTAAGGGATTTTTGGGCACCTAATTGCTCATAGGAGACTGGAAAAAAATGATAAAGACATGCTCTACCCACACACTAAAAAATGTCATCTAAAGCAGCCATGTGCACGTGAGTATAGACATAGAGACAATAAAATGCAAATATTAAGGCCAGTATAGGAAGGATTCATCTCAAATATGAGTCAGAGGTCAAAGAAATATTGAATGTGAGGATCAAGAACATTTTGAGAAAAGAATAGAGACAGAGGTTGTGGGAGTTTGGAATCCACTCTATGTGGAATTTGAAAGAACTCAGTAGACCTTTTCAAGACAATCATGAACATTTGGGGAATTGGTGGGATTTCAGAGATTACTTAAACTATATATAGAAAAAGACCAGTAAATTGTTCAGAGAAAAATCATGGCATCTAAGCATTCATTTTAAGATACCAGCAGGGCTGCTGGAAAAAGACATAGGGCTTCCTGCATCAATAACGATTCAACCACTTCTAGAACTGCTGGGACACTGTTGTCATACATTTGGCTGTCGAGCATAGTGTTACAGCTAGGTGTGGTAGGCACTAACCTGCTTATATGTATTGGTCTTATGATGCAGATAATGGTGGCTGTATGGATGTTACAGAGAAGTGTCTGACCTAGCCTTCCCTTCTAGAAGCTTTGGTAGAGTTGATAACACAGCATTTACACGTAGGAAACATCCACTACGTAAAATATACCAGAGTAAACATCAGTTTTCCAGAGTTGTCAAAGGTTGGAGTCCTTCTAGACAGTGTCTCTGGATATTTGACAGGTTGCCCCTTAATATATAAGATAGCACTAATGAAAATTCTGCATCTTACATATTTTGGACATGTAGTCAGGAGGGACCAATTCCTGGAATAGGACATCATGTTTGGGAGAGTGGCAGGTCAATGAAAAAAAAAAAAAAGAAAACCCTCAACTTGATAGATTGACAGTGTCTGCAACACTGGGCTTAAACATAAATAAGATTGTGTGCCTGGCACAGAGTCAGGGAGTGTGTCATTCTGTTGTACATAGGGTCGCTATCAGTTGGACCCAACTCATTGGCACCTAACAACAACAATGAGAATCAATAACTATATTTAGCTCCAATACAGAGCTCCCTGAGGACCTACTGAAGTATGTGGATAGGACAAGTTATTTTCTACATTTGTATTTCATTGTGCCTGTATTTTATGGTTCGTCCATCTCCTTTGTAACTGGTTTGTCAATGTACCTTTTAATTTGGTGGTAATTATCTATCATGAGCTTGAGAACAAACAAGCTCATTTTATTAGATTTGGATGTAAAACATCAAAAAAAATTAGCCCTAAGTAAGTCTATGAGTTTCTTCTTTTAGGAAAATGCAAACATGGTAAATAGACTGCTCATTGTACTTCCTTTCCTGTTCTCAAGCTTATTTTCTGATCCTTGATTATATTCTGGAGAACTATATCATGAGAACCACGTACTGGATGGAGTGTTCTTGTATGTGAAATCTAGTAAGCCATGAATGTTGAAGTTACACATAGGAACATAGTTACACATAAGCAGTTTTAGCCAATAGTGTGACAGAAAAGTAGTAGTTACATAGGAGTCTTCCTTCTGGAAAATAGTCATATTTTATTGGAAGCACTTTTAGTGTTTTCCATCCTCCTTTCCTGCACATGTTGGTCACGTTGCTGTGCTGTGGGAGTTTGCATGTTGCTGTGATGCTGAAAGCTATGCCACTGGTATTTAAGATACCAACAGAGCCACCCAAGATGGACAGGTTTCAGCTGAGCTTCCAGACTAAGACAGACTAGGGAGAAGGACCAGGCAGCCCACTCTTGAAACAATTAGCCATTGAAAACCTTATGAATACTAGAGAAGCATTGTCAAATAGAGTGCTAGAGAATGAGCCCCACAGGCTGGAAGGCATCCAAGAAACAACTGGGGAAGAGTTGCCTCCTCAAAGTAGAGTCAACCTTAATGACAGGAATGGAGTAAATCCCTGGGAGCTCCTTTTATTGATGTGGCACGACTCAAAATGAGAAGAAACACAGTTGCTACAACAACAGACTAAAAAAGATGTTGGTGCATGGCGTAGTGTTGGGTAGTGTTTTGTCTTGCTATGCTTAGGGTTGCTAGGCCTGGGATACAAATCAGCAGCACCTAAGAACAACATCCTCATTTGAAGGATGATATTGAAGCCAAGAGAGGTGAAGCAATTTGTTTACTTCTTCAGTAGAATACAGAATCAATTCTAAAATTCTGGTCTTTAGACTCCTATATCCAGTTCTTAACATATTTTTTTTCTTTTTTACTCTTTTCCCTTTATTGATAAATGTTGGTGGGGTACAGAGTAATAAGGCATTTGCTTTTTGCCTTGTACAACTATTAGATCACTTTTGGTTATACTTTCATCAGCTTACAAAGTTTATGGAAATTTTTGATTAATATGTCATAAAACGTTGTTGTTGTTGTTATTAGGTGCTGTTGAGTTGGTATCCGACTCATAGCGACCCTCATAGGGTTTTCAATGGCTGACTGTTTCGGGATTGCCTTGGGAGTGGATTGCCAGGCCCTTCTCCCATTTTTGCGGTGCTGGGAATTGAACTCGGGACCTCAGAGACTGCAGCGCAGTGCTCTACCAACTGAGCTAAATCCCAGTCCACTGTCATAAAACTAGTATGCATTTATAGGTTATAGTCCTCTATTTTTCCCATATACTCATGAAATTGCATCATTTATATTGAGATTATCTTCTCCCCCTTTGTCACTTTACATTGTTTCCATTGTTTCTCTTCCCCTTCCCACCTTCCACAAACTTCACTTCCTTTTGCTAGTCCCCTCCATCCTTCTCTCTACTCTGCTTATATTTTCCCCTTATAGCTAACTTTAGTTGTTCATTTTTATAGATCTGTTTATGTATAGTTTTTTCTTCCTCTAAGTAACATTGAACCCCCATGTATGAGTGAGAATATAAGGTATTTCTCGTTTTGAGTCTGTGTTCATTCAATTAAGATGATATTCTCTAGTTGCATCCATTTTGCTGCAAATGACATTATTTCATTCTTTTTATTGCTAATATTCCATTGTGTATATGTACTACAATTTAAAAATATTTTTTGTTGATGGGCATCTCAGTTGTTTCCATATCCTTGTAATTGTGTATAGTACTGCATTAAATATGGAGATGGAGGTGTCTCTGTGGTATGATGACTTATCTCCCTTTGGGTATATCCCCAGAAGTGGTATAGCTGAATTGTATGGCAATTCTATTTTTAGTTTTCTGAGGTATTTCCATATTTATTTCCAGAGTGGTTGAACTAATTTACAGTCCTACCATCAGTGTAATTTACACTGCATCCTTGACAGCATTTGTTGTTATTGTTTTGTTGATCTTGGCTATTCTTACTGGAGTTAGACGGAATGTCAGAGTTGTATTGATTTGCATTTCCCTAATGGCTATGGATATTGAACATTTTAAAATGTGTTTCTTAGCCCTATGAACTTCTTCATTTGAGAACTGCCTGATCATTTCCTTTGCCCACTTGTGTATTGGGTTATTTGTTGTCTTGGGATTTGTTTTCTTGAGTGTGTATATTCTAGAAATTAATCCTCTGTCAGATATGTAGGATGCAAAGATTTTCTCCCATTCAGTGGGTTCTTCCTTAACTCTGTTGATTTTCTTTGCTGTACAGAAAATTTTAATTTCATGTAATCTCATTTATCACTTCTTGGTGCCATTTCCTGGGCAATTGGAGTCTTGTTAAGGAAATACTTTCCTATGCCTATGTGTTGGAGCATGTTTCCCATCTTTTCTTCTAGTAGTTTTAAGGTTTCTGGTTTTATGTTGAAGTTTCTTATCCATTTTGAGTTGGCGCTCATGCAAATTGAGAAATACGGGTCTGTTTTCATTTTTCTGCAGATGGATATCCAATATCCCAACACCGTTTGTTGAAGAGGCTATCTTTTCTCCATTGAGCATGCTTAGCCCTTTTGTCAAAGATCAGGTGGCTGTAGTTGCATGGATGTATCTCTGGATCTTCAATTTTGTTCCATTGGTCTTCAAGCCAATTTTTGTGCTAGTACCAAGATTTTATGCTACTATAGCCCTTTAGTATAGTTTAAGGTCAGGTTTTCTGATCCCACCTGCACTGGTTTTGCAACTTAAGATTGTTTTGGCTACATATGGTCTTTTGTTTCCATAGGGATTTTTGAATTATATTTTTCTATTTCTGCAAAGTCTGTCATTGGAATTTTAATGGGAATTGCATTAAATCTGTAAATTGCTTTTGGTAGTACAGCCATTTTTATAATATTGATTCTCCCAACCCATGAGCAGGGGAGGTCCTTCCATCTACTAGTATCCTCTGCAATTTCTTTATTTAATATTTTGAAGTTTTTCTTGCAGATATCTTCAGGGTCTTTGGTTAGATTGATTCCTAAATATTAATTTTTTTGGTGAACTATTGTGAAAGGGATTGTTGCCTTAATTTCCTTTTCTTCCTATTCACAATTGGTGTTAAGAAAGGCTATTGATTTTTGAGTGTTAATTTTGTATCCTGCTACTTTGCTGAAGGAGTTAATTAGGTCTAAGAGTTTTCTAGAGGAAATTTTGGGGTCTTTTAGGTAAAGAATCATGTCATCTGTGAAAAAGAATAATTTGACCTCTTTTTTTGCCTCTTGGTACCCCTTTACTTTCTTTCTCATTGACATACTTATTATTACCGATAAATGAACAAATGTTTCTGGGTTAAATCAAAGAAAATACACCAGGAGGCCTAACCTAATATACTTACCTGCTGATTTAAACTGAAAGACTTTTTAATGAGTTTGTTTAGATATAATTTACATTCAGTGAAAATCACCCACTTTAAATGTACAGTTTAATAAATTTGGACAAATGTCACAGAATTTCTTCCACTCTCAAGGAATGCTACATTTTAGCTGGATGTGGTGGCCCACACTTACATCCCAGCACTCAGGAGGTGGAGGTAGAAGGATGGGGGTTTGAAGCCACTGTGTCAATAAAAATAAATAAATAAATTAATTAATTAAAAGGTAACATTTCTTTTAACCCAGACTTTCCTTTGTGCCTCTGCATAGTCACACTTCTTCCTCTACCCCAGACCCAGAAAATCACTGGTCTGCTTTTGGCCACTAAATTCTTGCCTTTTCTAGAACTTTTTTTTTTCAGTACTGGGGGTTGAACCTTGGGCCTCGCGCCTGCGTGCTCTGCAGGTGCTGGACCACTGAGCTGTGCCTCCAGCTCACTTTTTTTACTTTTTGAGGCCAGGTCTTGCCAAATTATGCAGACTACCTCTGGTCTCAAACTTGCGATCCTCCCACCTCCGCCTCTGCCTCCCAAGCCACTGGGATTTCAGGCATGCGCCACTGTGCCCAGCTCCCTTTTCTAGAACTTCACGTAAATGTAATCATTTGGTATAAAGTCTGAAGTGTGACTTCTCATTAGTGAGTTAATATGGTAAATTACATGAATTGGTTTTCAAAGGTTAAAATGATATTGCCTCCAGGGATAAACCAAGCTTGGTCATGAAGTAGTAGTATCCTCATGTTGATGGATTTAATTTGCTAATATTTAATTGGGGATTGTGTATCAATGTTTGGGTGGGCTGCTGGCCTGTGATTTCCTTTTGTTGTAATGTCCTTGCCAGGTTTTGATGGCAGGTTAATGCTGATCTCACAGTGTTTTGAATTAGAAGTATTTTTTCCTCTTGTATTTTCTGAAAAAGTTTGTATTTTTTCCTTAAACCTTATGAGGGTCATTATGAGTTAGACCCTGACTCCATGGCACCTAACAACAACAAATGTTCTATGGTATTCAGTTAAATCCCCTAGGTTTGGGTTTTGTTTTGTTTTTAGGACAGGTTTCTGAAAATGAAATAAGTGTACATAAGGTTCTTTGTATTATTATGAATACTTTAGTGTTAAGAGCTAATTTTGTTGTATTACTTTCAAGGTATTAGAACTTAATTGAAGATAAATAACTTATACACTAATCTGCTCTTTTGACATTTGTTTTTAAGTTTTAGTAGGGTGAGTCTAGAGCAGATTTTGTTCTAGGATTAAGTTATTCTTACTACTAAAGCATGATTCTGCTAAAGAACCTATCCAGTTCCCAATGGGGTGCTGGATAATGTTTAACAGCTGATTCTCCAAGAAGAAATAAGAATCTTTTTGTAGCATTTACTAACTTCCTATCACTGCCAGTCCCAGTGTGCCAAGGTCATATCAAACAGCTCTCAGAATCCCTGAAAACTTCACAATCAGCTCTCTCATGCTCAGCCAAGCTCTGGCCCCACTCCCTGCCAGTGCCCACATGATACCACAGCTGGGAAAAACATGAATTTTCCTGGCTGTTTTTTTCTTTAAATAAACTCTGAAAACTGGCAGTTTCTGGTGATTCTTTCTGTGGTCTTGGGGGTTTTTGCCCCACACTTGTGCAATTAATTAGGCAGCCAAAGGCTCAAGGAAGCAGCTCTGAATGTCCCCCATGGTGCTCATAGTTCTAAGCTGTTTTTGAATACACGAAAACAGTTATTTCCCAAGTTTTGTCTGGTTCCCTAATTGTGTTTGGTAGGAGGACAATTCCTGTAGTAACTGATCCTCAATTTGCACAAATTTAATCTTGGGTATTGACCGTCACGGCTGGGTAAGTGGTGAATTGCCTGCAGGTTGCCAAGGAAGGCATGGGTGTCTGAAGGAGGCATGGATGTCTGAAGGAGGAGATTCCTCCTTCTTTCCTTCTTTCTCTGGGGCCATAATCTTCCTACATAAACAGTAAGAGGAATTAAAAATTGAAGTAAGCAAGGAGATGTAAGATATATGCTTTTATCAATTGTAAGTCTTTGGGCACTTGAAAGGACTTTGGGTGCCATGTAGAGAATTTGTGCTGAGATTGCCCAGCTGTTGTTGCTGGTCGTGTCTCAGGGATCACAGACAATGAGAGTGAGGACTGGAGATGAACAGCTGAGGTTCTAAATAGCAAAGCCCTGAAGAAGGTATGTTGATCAGATTATAGACCAATGACCTTGACACTGATCTTAGAAAGGCTCTTGAATGAATTATTTGAGCAACCATTTCTGAGAACTTATAAAAGGAGTTATTCATACAAGGGATCAGCCTGGGCTCCAAAGAAATGAGCCTACTGAAGTGAGCATGTATACAATGTCTGGCACATGGTAGAAACTGAGAAGACACTAACTGAATGAATGAGTAAATAACAGAACCACCACTGTGGTTCAATGTGTCCCTCAAAAGTTTGTGTGTTGGAAACTTAGTGCTTACTGGTGGTATATGTGTCTGAAAGACCTGAGTGATGTACTTATGTTCACCTCATCTACGTTAATTCTGCATGAGCGCTCATCTCTTCAGTACCTGCCTTGTGAAATTAGCCCTACTTGTTGGGTTGTTGAATGTGCAATTTTTGATTCATTGGTACAAAATATAGGAAGGTTTGGGACTCTGAGACCCAATGTCACCAGGTACATTAGTGTTTTTTAAAAATTACTATCCCCCTATTTTATGTAATATTATAGTTCTTATTGGGAGACAGACCTGGCAACCCACTCCCAAAAATCAATCCACCATTGAAAATCTTATGAACAGCAGAGAAGTACTGACAATAGTGTTTCGCCTGTTGTATGTAGGGTCACTATGAGTTGGAAACCAATTTGATGACACCTAACAATAACAACATAGTTCTTATAGCCATAACATTGAAAAAGGACATCCAAATGATTTCCTACATCTATGAAGCCTGGTAAGCCTTAATTTCCTGAGGGTTTACGACAAACTTTAAATAGCTTAGTTGAAAAAGAAGAAGACATGAGTGATGCGGATGGTTGTGCTTCCCAGTTTCAAAGTGGCTGCAGATTTAGGACAAGGGCTTGAGACCCTCAGATGCCTCTTGATAGCCGATAATGCTTCCTAGTAAAGGCAGTTTCTGAGCGCCTCGTACAATTTTATTTCTGTACTAAGTGCAAAAAGCCTGTTTGCCTAAGTGTTCCAGAGTGCTGTGCCGAAACTGATACTTTGAAACTTAAGATTTTATATTTTGTCTTTTATTTTGTTTCATAATTGGATAGTTTCACTCAAAAACATCAAGAAGTGACTTTCATTATAAGTACCATAGATTTTTTTGAATTGTTGTCGATTTAATAAATTATAACACAAGTTTTTATTTTGTTTATGTTGTTGTTGTTAGGTGCCGTGCAGTCCCACTCATAGTGACCCTCATAGGGTTTTCAATGGCTGATTGTTTTGGGATTGCCTTGGGAGTGGATTGCCAAGTCCTTCTCCCATTTCTGTGGTGCTGGGAATCAAACCTGGGACCTCAGAGACTGCAGAGTGGCGCTCTACCAACTGAGTTAATCACAGCCCCATTTTGTTTGTTGTTGTTGTTAGGTGCCGTCGAGTTGGTATCCGACTCATAGTGACCCTCTGTACAACAGGGGAGACACTGTTGTCAGTGCTTCTCTGCTGTACATAGGGTTTTTAATGGCAGATTGATTTTTGGGAGTGGGTTGCCAGGTCCTTCTCCCAAGCCTACAGCTTCTGGTGTTCCCAGACGGTCTCCCATCCAGGTATTAACCAGGCCCGACCCTGCTTAGCTTCTGAGATCTGATGGGATCGGATGCCACAGGGCTATGGCTGCAGGCCCATTTTGTTTATAATGTATATATAATAACTAAAACAGACAAAATACTTTAAGAAAGGTTTAAACTAAAATTTAAAAGCCACTTACAGCAAAAAGAAATACCTATACATCCTAAAGGCTCCTATACAAGGTTACAGGTGTGAGTGACTTGATGTCACCAGTTCTGGTTAGGTCACCAATTAGGTGTTAATCCCCAAAGTAATATGTTGTTGGTATTTGGGGATGGGGCCTTCGAGAGGTAAGGAAGAGTAGACACAGGCATGAGTGTGGGATCCCTAGGTGGCATTGGTGGCTTTATAGGAAGAAGAGCCAGGTGTGGTGACACATCCTGTGATCTCAGGACTTGGAGGTGGAGGCCAGAGCCTGAGCTACATAGCAAAACCCTGTGACGAAGAGGAAGATGAGAAGAGGAGAGAGAGGAGAAGGAGGGGGGGCCTGGGCTGGCTTGCTTGCTCTGTCTTGCCAAGTGATGTGTCCCACTGTGTTATGTGGCATGAAGCCCTTGACAGGTGCTGCCGCTCTGCTATGGAGTGAGCAGCCTCCAGAACCGTGAGCTAAATAAACCTCTATTCTTTATAAATTAGCCAATGTATACTTTCAGTTATAGCAACAGAAAACAGATTCAGACACTGACGAAATGAATTTAAAAAAATCCTTTTGACCGACGACAGACCTCATAGTTCAGGAAAATACAACAGAAAGTGGGACAGACTTTCAGCAAAACCTCAGACAAATGCTGCCTGCTGCAGCTCAGCTCATGATTACCGAGGGCCTACTGTGGACCAGCCTGCAGCTGTAGTCCTGTGGCATCTGATCCCGTCAGATCTCAGAAGCTAAGCGGGCCTGGTTAGTACTTGGATGATACTTTGTTTGTTTGTTGACCGCATGGGAACACTAGGTGCTGCAGGCTTGGGAGAAGGACCTGGCAACCCACTCCCAAAAATCAATTCACCATTGAAAACCCTATGAACAACAGAGAAGCACTGACATTGTGTTTCGCCTGTTGTACTCAGGGTCGCTATGAGTTGGATATGGACTTGATGGCACCTAACGACGATGACAACTGTGGACCAGCCTTTCTGCCAGCTGTTGAAGTTGCAGCCAGGGTGAGCACTGGTCTCTACAGTTCAGATTTAGATTTAAATCTGAGCTCAGAGCAGATAATATTAGCATAATATGGCAAGGGATAAGATACAAGAGTGCAGAGGCTGTGTTAGGAATTCAGACAATGGACAGAGAGGATCTTGGGAAGCTTTTAGGAGGTGACCCTAAACTGAACCTCGGGTGGTGAGGACACTCGCTGTCATATTGATTCTGCTATTTACTCCCTGCGGTGCCGGCTTGGATTTCGGTACTTTGCATTTTAAGTTCCTTAACCTCATAGATACGATTTTCCCTTACTTCTGCTCCATCTGCCTCACTCGTGGAAACTCCTCCCAGATTTTGGAGTTAGAGGCTCAATCAGCATTAGTTTCCTCTCCACATTATTCTGAATCTCTTTGGCTATTTTAATGGGAAACAAGGAGCCAGAATTAGAAGCTGTATCTGAATGCTGCGTGACTGTTCATATCCCATTCGTGTTACCGTGCTTTGTATTCTCTGGATAGTCTCTTGATCGTTTTGGACACAGTGTCAACACAATGTACACAAGAGAACCTTAAAAGTAAAAAAAAAAACAAACCATGATTTCCAACATTTTCATAGCCAGTGACCTCTTTTTTCTTTTCTCTCTCTTGCACAATTTTTTATTTTTTTGTGGTAGTGGGGGTTGAACCCAGGGCCTCACGTTTGCATGCTCTGCAAATGCTGGACCACTGAGCTGTACCCCAGCCCACTTTTTTACTATTTGAGACAGATTCTCGCTAAATTACACAGACTGCCTCTGGTCTCAAACTTGCCATCCTCCTGCCTCTGCCTCCCAAGTCACTGGGATTGTAGGCGTGAGCCACTGCACCCAGTTTCACATCAGTATTTTTAATGCTTCCATCTCCTTAAACATTTTATAGAACAAAATAAACAGAAAAAAAAAAAGAAAAAAAGCATGGATTTTAATTAACCTGGAATGACAGTGGATGCAACCAAAGTTTCTACCCTGAGCATTTCTTTCTTCTTTCTGTATTTTCATAGAGTTGCAGCCTGTATTTTGTGGTTTTTCTGTCCTCTTTGCCCCTCTGTGTTGTTCTCCCTCTCCTTCTCCTCTTCCCCAAAACCATTCCCTCCCAGTAATCCCCTCTCCCCTCATATTGGGTCAGCTTACATTTCCCATTCTTATGTAAGTGTGGATGTACATTTATCTATGTATGCATATATGGATATACGTTTAATTTCTTTTCCCTTTAAGGTAGACTTTGCTCCTTCATATGAGCGAGACTATGCAATATTTCTCTTTTCGAGCCTGCATTATTTTATAAAAGCAGAAAGTCTCAATAAGCACTTATTGAGAACTGACTGGGTGCCAGGCATGCCCTCAGCACCTTTCCATGTCCCATCCCAAAGCCTCACATCTGTCATATAGGGTTGTTGTTGTTGTTAGATGCCATGGAGTCGGGGGGGGGGGTCCAACTCACAGCAACCCTATGTACAGCAGAACAAAACTCCACCTGACACTGTGCCATACCCGGGACTATTGTCAGTGCTTCTCTGGTATTTATAGGGTTTTCAATGGCTGATTATTTTGAGAGTGGGCTGTCAGATCCTTCTCCTAAGCCTACAGCACCTGGTGTTCCCAGACGGTCTCCCATCCAAGGACTAACCAGGCTCAACCCTGCTTAGCTTCTGAGATCTGAGGAGATCAGACATCTTATAGGGTAGGTACTGCTATGGTCCCTGTTTTACTAATAAGAATACCAAGGTTTATAGAAGTTGCATAAATGAAACAAAGTCTTACAGCTAATAAGCTCTGATGCTTAAATGAGATTTAGGCAGTCTGACTCTGGACTGTAAACTCTTCATCTTTATGATGCATACTTGATATTTGGGTTAGACCATGTGGTCACTGGAGTATAACCGAATGATTTCTGTTCACCTTTCTGAAACAATGGAAATTACCAACTTTGAGGACACCTGGAGTGGAGGCTTCCACTCTAAAATGGCAATACTGATTGGCCCTGAGCCTTGCGTGGGACGACATTACAGACTCCGCATCCCCATGGGAGAGCCCAAAGGATGCTGGGATGTTATCAGATGCAACCACGATCTATTTGTTGGTAACCGAGTCCCAGGGCCGTGCTACCCACTAGGCTTGCTCCCTAACAAAGTTGTAGTTTTAAAAGCTGAACCTGTTTAAAAGAGAAAAACCTCTCCCAATAGCCTGTGATCTTGCAAATATGTATTCAGGGACATTAGACGTTGCTCTATTGACTTAACCATCTCTAATGGCTACTTTGGACCAATGACAGCTGAATGTGTAAATACAGCTCTTAGAGCTTTCTTGGGGTAGGACACTGGCCCAACAGACCATAACCACTGCTTCAGAGAACAGGATTTCCTTGAAACAGACAGTCTGCTGAGTGTCACACAGAATGCATAGGGCTTTGAGAGCCTCTCTCTTTCTCTTTCCCCTCCCCCCACTCCCCTCTCTCTCTTTCTCCCCTGGTTTGGGGTTGGGGAGGGGTTGATACCAGAACCTAGCACATAATTTGCAAGCACTCTACTGGGGAGCTGCACCTTCAGCCCTGCTTTTATTATAATTTTTTATCTAGAGGTTTTCTTTCTCTCTCTCTCTCTTTTTTTTTTTTTTTTTTGCAGTACTAGAGGTTGAACCCAGGGCCTTGCACTTGTATGCTCTGCAAGTGCTGGACCACTGAACTGCACCTTCAGCCCCCCCCCCTTTTTTTTTTCTTTTTGAGACAGGGTCTCGCTAAATTACACAGACTGCCTCTGGTCTTGAACTTGCGATCCTCCTGCCTCTGCCTCCTGAGCGACTGGGATTACAGGCGTGCACCACCGCGCCTTGCTAGAGGTGGGTTTTCACTAAAATATACAGGCTACCTCTGGCCTTGAACTCCTGCCCTGCCTCCCGCATTGCTGGGATTACAGGCATGAGCCACCTTGCTGGCCAGGAGTTTCTCATCAAGCCATTTCACCCTGTTCTCCTTAGAGCTTTGTGTCAGGAAATTCAGGTACCACTCGGATCTACAGATCAATAAACATGAAAGGCAACCAGTAATTTTCTTAAAAATAAAAAAAAAAAGAGGGAGAGAGAACAAGGTCAGCATGATTCTTCATGGGCAATAAATAGATAATGGGCAAGGAGTAAGTTGACAGAATTTGTACAGCCAAACCAAATACACGAGGCAGCAAAGCTAAGACAGCGCGATGCCTATCTGGTGAAGCAGAAATTGCTGATGGTATCCAGAAGGCACGCAGGGATTGCTGAATATATCAGAGCATAGCATGAAATGATTAACCGACCGGGACAGCTCAGCCTGGACTGTGACATAGTGTCTTGAAAAGAAGCAACCTCATTCTGCCTTTGGGGATGCAGTCTGGCTTGCAAGACCCTCTTCAACTCCAGTGTCAGTGTCCTGTGGCCACCATCATAAAGAATCGCGAACAGGGTGGCTTCCAACAGCCGGGATGTGTTTTAGAGGCCAGTAGCCTGAAATTCAGGTGTCCACGGGGCTGCGTCCCCTCTGAAACCCACAGGGGAGAACTTTACTTTGTCTCCCTTAGCTTCTGCTGGTTGGCTGGCAAAGCTAGGCCATGCTTGGCTTGGTGCTGCAGTGTTTGACTCTCTGCCCCTCAGGTCTCATGGGGTATATACATCGTCCCTCTGTGAGTCTTCACATGGCCTTCTCCCTGTATCTCTCTCCACCTTTCTTAGAAGAACACTGGTTGTATTGGATTAAGTGCCCACCCTCATGGAGTCTGATGTCATCCTAACTGATTACATCTGCAAGGACCCTGTTTTCAAATAAGGTCACCTTCTAAGGTACTGGGGGTCAGGTCTTCAATATATCCTCTACAGTGTCACCATCCAACATGTCACAGCTCCCATCTCTTCATTAAGGCCTTTTCCCAGGGTATGGGAGGCCACACCTGTATTACCAGCATAGGAATGCAGGGGGATCTTGAGTTCAAGGCTATCCTAGGTTATACAGCAAGGCCCTATCTCAACAAAACAAAATCAAAACAAATAAGCCAAAAGATCTTTCTATTATCACTCTTGGCTCTGCATTTGAATAATTTCTAGGTCTCTAGCCACTAAGTAGTACCCCCTCTCCATAGGGCATCTCATGATACGTTTTCTTTTATTGTTACTATGTCTTGCCTCCCTGATTTTGTTGTAAAAAAATCCTTCCTCATGCATATTTCTCCTAAAGCACTTGAAAGAGCAATTTGGCATCAACAGGAACTCTTACCTTTAGAGCAACTTTACAAAAAGTTTTTATAAACTGGGAGCAGTAGTGCATGCCTGTAATCCCAGGGATTTGGGAGGCAGAGGCAGAGGATTGCAAGTTTGAGACCAGAGGCAGTCTGTGTAACTCAGTGAGATCCTGTCTCAAAAAGTAAAAACAAAACAAAACAAAACAAAAAACCCAAAACCAAACCAAACCAAAAAAAATCCCAAATGGGCAGAGGGTGCAGCTCAGTGGCCCAGCACTTGCAAAGCATGCAAGCACAAGGGCCTGGGTTCAACCCTCCGTACTGAAAAAAAAAAAAATTGTCTAACACGATTCTTTTCATATCTCTGTATGGTAGACTGGATTGAAGGCATGATTAATTTTACATCAAAGGGAATGAAGATTCAGAGAGGTGACGTGACATGCCAAAATAAGGAGAGTGCTGGCTTGGGTTCGTCCTCGCCTCCTTTTCTTGAAAAGTTTCTCCATGTTCTCCTCTGTCCTGATAACTTGATTATTAATGAGCCAAGAGTTCTGGGAAAACAAAACGAAAGGAAAGGAAAATCCCTCCTGGCTGTGCAGGCAAGGGCAGTGGGAGGAGAGAGAGGCGATGTACAAAGATCTAAAGTCAGTCTTTTCCATGAGCACCGTGGGCTGCAGGGAATTCGGGGAACCACCCAGCTCCCCTGTCTGCCCTTGATCACTTTCGCTACTTTCGCTTTTTCTCCAGCAGAAGAATGAAAACCGTCAACTTTGTTTCAACTTCCCACCCTCAAAGCTTACAGTGACCACCTCTTCCCACTCTCTTCCTTTTCCCCGACCAGCAAAGGACAGCTGGAGAGTTGTAATTAGCTTGCAGAAGATAAAAGTTTCTCCCTGGTGGGAAGGGGTGGGGAGAGATGGAGAGGGAAAGAGAGGAGGAGACAGGGAGGGAGGGAGAGAGGAGAGGGGAGAGAACACAGGAGGGACAGATAATGATGAAGCAGCAACACTTAGCAGCTTTTCTTTCTTTTTTTACTGGAAGTTTTTAATGGACACCTTAATGTGATTCATTCTGACATGCTTTTCATTGTGACATTTCCATATATGCATTTTGTTGTTCATTATACGTATAAGTTCCCCCTTACCCTCTTGTGCGCTTCCTCCCCCCATCCCCCTCCTCCACCAAAGACTTCTCTTCCATTTGCTTGTCTTTTTAGGGTAATATTTTTCTATCTATGCTTAAGTTCCAGTTCTGTTTAAGATAGAAACCTTTTCAGTAGTGAACTTTCTTTTACATTGTCAGAACTATTACATGAATTTTCTAGTCCATCTATAATAATACCATTCTTAGCTTTTTCTAAAAATTGTGTTCCGACCTCTGCATAGGAGTTTTTCCTTATAATTTTGATTCAGCTCCTACATGAGTGAGAACACGTGGTGTTTCTCTTTCTGAGCTTGTGTTCATTCACTTAAGATAATTTTCTCCAATTCCATCCATTCTGCTGCAAATGGCATTATTTCTTTGTTTTTCATTGCGGAGTAGTATTCCATTGTGTATATGTACCATAGTCTTTTTTATCCATTCTTCTGTTGATGGGCACCTTGGTTGATTCCATAGCCTTGTCACTTAGCAGCTTTTCTCTGGGAAGTGGGAAGCTCCCAGTTACTCCAAATGGATGGACTGTAACCAGGCTTCCTGACCTTGAATTTTTTGACTTTGATGCCTTAGCCTCCAGATTTCTTTGTATTCCTATAGGCTGGGCATCACTTAGCAGTGACTAGTAAGGTGATTTAATGATTTAATTTGAGAGAGAGCATATCAATCATAAGGAGAACAATTTAGCTGAAGGGCACTTCAAGTTTAGAAGCATAATCTATTTGCATAAATGAACAGCACAAAGAGAATTTGAAGGCTGATACTTTGAGACCCTATGGCAAGCTAAACTCGTGGTTTTGACCCTCTAAGGAGTGATTCAGTAGTTCTGGGGTAGGCCTTGACAGTCTGCTTTATAATAAAATCTCAGGCTGCTACTAGTCTACCTAATACTTTTGTCTGCTTTAGAAATAAATGGCTCCCTCTGGGCAGAAGCACCCTTTGTAAAAGTAATCATTTTCCTTTGGTTTGGCTAGAGATGGCCAGGATGGATCTCCGCCCTTGCTCTCCTTCAGACAATGTGTTTGAGCAGTGCACACTCTACCCAACTATACAGGGCAGTCCCTCCACATAGGCAACTCTCTTCTGGATGACTGCTTAGACAGCTTTGTTCTGCTACTGTCTGTCCTTCACAGAAAAGCCCAGCCAAACCCATCAAGATATCCATCCTCTCATTCTTGCATAGGAATACCTGTTTGTGTGTTCTCTGCTACTGCCAGAATGGCAGGTAGGAAAGAACGGATTCCCTCTCTCCTTAAACAGGAGAGCTTGGCCCCTGCTTCCTCACCCTTGGGCCATACCCTGGTTCAGCCTAGAGGTCTGTGGAGGGGTCACTGTCAGTCCCTTCTACTGCTTCTACTGGAGTCTTTGCCTTTGAAGTTTTATTATACCTCACATCACTTATTAATCCAGGATCTAAATAATTAATCTCTTGTATATAGTCTCGGGACGTGATTGTTAGACAGTTTGCTCAAATCTTTTGTTTCTCATCAAATATTATTCTTTCTTTATAGGGGATCAGACATAAAGGCAAATAGCTAAGTGCCTGAAATTTCACTGAGCTGCGTTTACCTTGGACACCTGGTTCAGAACGATGTCTGTAGCCAAAAGGTTGTCTTAGCTCTGCCTGTACCCAGGAGGCCATATTCTCTCCTGTCTGTAATTGGGGATAAATCCAAAATAGTTGTTTGCCTATCCAGCGTTGCCAAATTCTTTCCTTTATAGTTGCTTCAAGTCAAGGTTGGGAGAACAATAGACCCAGTTAGGAGAAGCACCCACAGCAAACTTTGAGGTCAGCTGTCCTGGGCTACGTTGGACAGGTTTGGTGGTAGCTGTTCCCATATCTCCTGAAAAGAAACTGTGGGTCAAGGACAAAAAATTCTGCTTTCTCTAAGTAGTGCATTAAAAAGAGCAACAAAGTTGCATTCCTATATCTCTTTCTGTGCTAATACTCTGGAGAGTTAGAATCTACTGGTAACCCACTCCCAAAAATCAATCCACCATTGAAAATCCTATGAATAGCAGAGAAGCACTGATAACAGCGTCTTGCCTGTTGTAGGTAGGGTCGCTATGCGTCAGATTGCAACTTAATGGTATCTAACAACAACAACAACAACAACAACAACAACAACAACAATGACGAGGAAGGGTACTTGCTTTGATTTCTCCCAGTTATATAAATATAAAGAAGGAATGAAGTTAACCTATTTGGAAGATTCCTTCCATTTTTAAAATTCACAGACTGTGAAATTTGGTGACTTTAATGATGAGTTTTCCTCTGTTAAACTGAATTTATGATCATGTTAGAACAATAGAACCAGTATGTAATTGAATTATTTAATTCAGGTTATCTTTGTAAGCGTTAAGGATGTTGTAGTTTGGTTAAACGATACAGTATTTTGGGCATCAATACGTTTTAGTTCCATTGTTTTTTAGCCCTCAGATTTACATGTTGGACTCCAATGAATAATACAGGAAAGAAATAGGAAAGGATATAAATAGTCTGTTCACAGGAAGAAAAATATGAATGGCCCTTGAACACATAAGATGTTAAATTTTACTCACAATAAGATTAATGCAAAGTCAAACCATTCTGAATGAGTGTTTATCACCTATAAGATTGGTAAAGATCAGAGGATTGGATGTTGTTGTTGTTAGGTGCCATGGAGTCGTGTCCGACTCATAGTGACCCTCATAGGGTTTTCAATGGCAGATTGTTTCCGGATTGCCTTGGGAGTGGATTGCCACATCCTTCTCCCATTTTTGCGGTGCTGGGAATTGAACTTGGGACCTCAGAGACTGCAGAGTGGTGCTCTACCAACTTAGCTAAATCCCAACCCAAGGATTGGATGACACAACCTAAATAACCTACCAATAAATGAATGTTTAAATAAATCACACTACATCAGTACACACTGAAATAATTCTCAGTTAGAAACAAAAAAATAAGGAAGCTTATGTATGTATGGAAAAAATTTCAAAACAAGATTAGAACTGATATGGAAACTTTGTGGTTGTTTTTAGGTGCCATCGAGTCAGGTCCAAGTCATAGTGACCCTATGGACAATAGGCGAAACACTCCCTGACACTGTGCCACACCCAACACTATATCAATGCTTCTCTGCTATTCATAGGGTTTTCCATGGCTGATTTTTTTGGTATTGTTTCAAGAGTAGCTTTCCATGTCCTTCTCCCACTTTTGCGGTGCTGGGGATCGAACCCGGGGCCTCAGTGCAGAGCAGTACTCTACCAACTGAGCTAAATCCCAGCCCCCATATGGAAACTAGTATAGGAAAAATTCCAAGACTGTGTTAAAGTGCAGGGTTTAAAAGGCAAGGTACAGAACAGCGTGTGCAGCATGACCCATCTATTTGGTTTGAATAAATCATTGGCATCGATTTCTTCTTTGGGTGGCCATATTTGTTTTCTCTCTGGGCTTCTTGCTGAGGGTGGAACTTGTCACCTGCCAGGACTTGCCGCACGGTGTGCAGATGAGCTGTGAGGAGGGCTGCTTTCTGGTGTGTTGGACACTTGTGGATTTTATTCTTCAAAGGAGACCCTCCTCTCATCTTCCTTCACGTCTGCTATAGTGGTGTAGACTCCAACCCCTGCAAATGCTCATCTGCAGCCCCCTCGGTCTCTCCCCACCAACACTGAGGATCTCCCAGCATCCATCTGTCCATTCATACATGGCTCCATGGCACGTGGGCGTAAAGGGTGCCCCTGGGCAACAGAAGTGGAACTGGTTGTAGGGATTGCTTCACCGGTACTATTATTCCAGAAAGCTCCCAAGCTAGATTTGCTAATCAAAACAGGACAGAAATTTAGCAAGAAAAATACATATGGTTGATGGAGACATGGGGAAACGTATTACAAGCAACCTGTGAACCAAATTCCAGAACTTTCTGGGTCAGATGAAATCAAGAAAATAGATAATGCTCATTCATCATGCACCTTGGTGATCTCACCAGTGTCTCACAATTTCTCTTAATATTTGCTCCACACTTGGAGTTTCTCTGATGATTTCTTCAAAAGGATTGACTGTTCGTGGCTTTCTCTCCATTGTTCAGCTGCCTTTCTTTCTGGTTGATTGTTTCCTTTGCTGTGTAGAAGCTTTTTAGTTTGGTGTAGTCCCACTTGGTTGTTTTATTTTTCCCTTGTTTGTTTTTGTTTATTTGTTTAATTTGGGGCTTTTAGAATAGTAAGATTGTCTAGGGGTTGAAGCCTCTCAATTTGCAGAACACTTAGGCTCAATCGTTGCTGCTCAGATTCTCCTATGCACACAGATTCTGATTCATTGAGTCTGAGGCAGAGCCTGTGCATCTCCATTTTTAACACGCTCCAGGTAAGTCCAGTACAGTGGGCCAAGGGCCATACTTTGAGCACCAAAAGGCTGTATAGGAGAATGTTACTTAAGGGGTTCATACCTGACCTGTCTAAGAGCAAGGAGTGGACAGAATTTGGACTCAACCTATGCTTTCTGACTTCTATCAGTGTTTCCTGCATGGGTTGAGACTTTACATGTCACCCCCCCATAAAAATAGATATGGGGGCAAGAAATCCAGAGAGCATGAGGGAGAGAGAGGCAGGCGGCTTTGCAGTAACAGGTATGGCAGCTACTAAGTCTCTGGGAGAAAGATTTGGATCGGGAGGTATAAGAGGCTAGGAAAAGGTGAGTATGGAATTACTGAGGCTAAAATCCTGGATTTGAGACAGTTAATGTAGCCTGGTTCTGGGCCAGAAAATGATCCCTCCAACTTAACCAGTCACCTTAATATTATGAAAACCGTGCTCCAAATGGGAAGATAAAAACAGATTCCAGTTTAAATTTTTTAAAATTATTGCTTTAGAATTAAGAATGTAGCATCTTTGTTGTTTAAACCCAGCCTCAGAGATATTATTTTAGTAACAGAACATAGGCTAATACAATGGGCTTTTCTTAAAAATCCCTTATTGAGTGTCAAAACTGGGCCATTGGGTCTTTCTTTCTCTTTCTTCCTTGTCTCAACAAGTTCTGAACACCTGGAAGTAAGTGGAGGCTCTTGGCTGACTAGAGGAAGGTGACAAAAATCAAAATACATTGTTAAAATTATTGCCTTAATTTAGCAATCTTAATTTTTTAGAATAATTTATATTCATAACTATCATTACATGTGGTGGTTAATTTGAATACCTGTGCATATACTTAATGCAGGTCACCTAAACACACAGGGCACATACATTGCTGGTATTTGCATAAAGAGATTTTGGGTCAGTTCCCCACCATCATTTATAAGAGTGAGTGGGTCTTTATAAGCGTGGAAATGACCCTACTTCTCATTCAAAAAAAAGAAAGAAAAAGAAAGGAAGAAAAAGAAAAAAAGGAAAAAGAAACTTCTAGGCAGTGGACAATGAAAATTTATTCCCCTACACCAGTGGTCAACTAACCTTTTCTGTACAAAGCCAGATGGTAATTATTTTAGGCTTTGCAGGCCATATGGTCTCTGTCTCTACTCGGTTCTGATGTCTATTGCATGGAAAGCTTAAAGAAGTAAACCCTGCATTAATCTGTTGGCCTGTGGTCATAAATATGTACTCTACTATCCTACCAAAAAATAGACATTTTGATGTAGAACTTCTCCATGAAGTAGAATCTGAGAAAGATCTATGATTAGATCATGATCTATATGCATTAAATAGGGAGTGGGGTTTGGCTCAGTTGGTAGAGTGCTGCTCTGCACTGAAGACCCAGGTTTTATCCCCAGCACTGCAAAAATGGCAGAAGGATGTGGTACTCCACTCCTGAAGAAATCCTGGAGCAATCAGCTATTGAAAACCCTATGAGGGTTGGTATGAGTCAGACCATACTTGACAGCACCTAACAACCACAGTCCATTAAATAACATCAAGATATTATGGAAAATGGAAAAATTCAGCAAGAATATACTCTTGGGAATTAAAAGCATGTTTCAGAAATTAAAATACCAGTAGGGTAAGGTATAAATAAACTATGCAGAATCAAATCAGAATATTCAGCACCAAATGACTGGAAATTTAAGAAAGTAAATAGAAAATTGAAGGAAAGAAGAAATTATCAAGAGAAGAAAAATTTCCAGAACAAAAATGAGATATCAGCCTTCAAATTCAAAAGCCTGCCTAGAGCTGAGAGGATGTATATACCTAGATACATTGTTAAGAAATTGCAAGACCCAAAGGATAAGCAAAAGACTATGGAAAATCGCTCATAAGAAAAAAGTCAGTGGAGCCGGGAATGGTGGCGCACACCTGTAATTCCAGCGACTCGGGAGGCAGAGGCAGGAGGATCGCAAGTTCGAGACCACAGGCAGCCTGCGTAACTTAGCGAGACCCTGTCTCAAAAAGTAAAAACATTGGGCTGAGGGTGCAGCTCAATGGTCCAGCACTTGCAAAGCATGCAAGTGTGAGGCCCTGGGTTCAATCCTCAGTACCTAAAAAAACAAACAAACAAAAAACAAACAAAACAAAACAACAACAACAACAAAAACAGTGAAAAATCAAACTGATACCGGATTTCTTATCTGCAGTTTCCTGGCAGCAATAACAGATGCTAGAAGACCATGTGGAAAATTGTGCAAAGTTTAGAGGGGTTTGCTCTTACAACTCAAGTTTGCCCCTAAGACGCTGTGCCTAGCCATACTATCAGAAAATGCATCAGCAAAGTTAAGGTCATTTCTAGACCTAAGAGAATGTTCTGGGGTCATTTCTTTTTAGAAGACTATATGGACTATAACAAACAGGGTTTCTTGTTCAGGAGTCCAATGAAAGATATCCTAGCCAGGTACCATGGTGCACACCTGTGATCCTTGCCATTCGGGAGGCTGAGGCTGGAAGATTGTGAGTTTGAAGACAGAGGCAGCCTGTGCAACCTAGTGAGACGTTGTCACAGAATAAAAAATATAAAAGGGGTTGGGGGTGCAGCTCAGTGGTACAGCACTTGCTTACCATGCTTGAGGCTCAGGTTTCAACTCTCCAGGACTGAAAAAAAAAAAAAAAATCCCAGCAACACTGTATAGCACTTCTAGAATTAAATCAATCAAATTAAAATGAAGTTGAGTGAGCTTGAAGAAGAAATTCTTCAAGAAGCATAGAATCCAAGCAATGGAGAAAAGCAGACCTTGGCACAGTTTTTCTAGGAAGGACCAAATTGCAAGTATTTTAGGGAAGGCTGGAGCTAATGTGAGACACCGGTGTTGGATGCAAAATTTATGCAGACACCATGAAACTCAACTATCAATGTAAGTAATATCTTAATATGATTTTTAAAAATCTAAATAAATGCAAAAAAAAAATCTATGCTGAGAAAAAGGTCAAAAATTTAAAGACAAGATCTGGCCCTGAGCTTACTTGACTCATCTGACTCTAATTCCAATCCTGATTCCAATAAAACTTTACAAGACAAGGGACTCACCTGCGGGTCATTGTTGGCCAATCTGATTTTTAATATATTGCTTACAACATGGTTTTACTTATGGAAATTTATTGGTTCCCTGTTCAATGTGGCACCTCATATGAGTGCCTCATTTGCTTGATCCTCTGCAATCTTTCCTCCTTCTCTGTCTCCTGTAAACCTGTAAAAGTACAAAAGCCATAAATTGCTCCTAGGATCTGCAAGAGCAGGCTGTAGGCCAAATCAGCCTGACCCTTCAGTAACAATAAGAAGCTGAAAAGAGCCAGAGACACAGTAACGAAGATGTGTTTTCTCTCTCAACAAAGAAACCAAAAGGAATTTTAAAATGCCCACAAGATAAAACATAACCAAGCAAACAAAAAACCATCCAAGCTAGTCATACTCCATCTGGAAAACTAACTACCATGTGGCATAATTTTGAACAATTTATAACTGCGAAAGAGCACAGACCATTTGAACAGGCCACTAGAAGTGGTCTTCTTTGAGTCATACAGGGATTGGTACAATGAAGCTTTAAAGAAACTATAGATGCTCCTCAATTTATGCCCTACTTAACCTGTCATAAACTGAACATATCAAAGTCAAAATTGCACTTGCTACTCTTGTCTGGGCTGGGATTTAGCTCAGTAGGTAGAGCGCTGCTCTGCTGTCTCTTGAGGGCCCAGGTTCAATTCCCAGCACCGCAAAAATGGGAGAAGGATGTGGCAGCCCACTCCCAAGGCAATCCCAATACACTGAAAACCCTATGAGGGTTGCTATGAGTCAGACATGACTTGACAGCACCTAACAACAACAACTCCTATTCTATCAAACACAGCTCAGCAACACAACACACTTATAAATTATAGGTTGGTTACCCCTGTGAGCATGAGGCTGATTGGGAGCTGCATCCCACAGCCCAGCATCACAAGAGAGATCATACTTATCACACTGGAGAAGTATAAAAATTAAAAATGAAAAGTTTTAAATATGGTTTCTACTGAATGATAATTGCTTTTGCATCACTGAAAAGCCAAGTTGTAAGTTGACCACTATTAACTTTGGGGACCATCTGTCAAGAAGATAATAGTACCCAATTGGCTTTTATTTCACATAAGAAGAATTAATGATGAGAATGTACACAATTATGAAAAACATGCATATTCTACCCTAGGAGATACATGTAATGAGTCTTGCACAGGATTAAAACATAAGTCCATACATAGATATAATGATCACAATTCTCCCCCAAACTAGTCCCTAAAATGCAAAGTAATTTCAATTTAAGATTCTGTTGTGATTGTGTATTCCAGAAAGACAGGCTGCAGTCTACCTCCCAGTATCTGTGAATATGACTTTATTTAGATGTAGAGTCTTTGAATATGTACCCAAGTTAAGATGAGTTAAGATACTGGGTTGGGTTGGGCTCTAAAGCCAACGACTGGTGTCTTAATAGGAAGTCCTTGTGAGCACACAGAGGCACTCCCAGGGAAGACGGCCAGGTGAAGATGGAGACAGAGATTATAGTGACAAGCCAAGCCATGCTGGAAACCACCAGAAACTTTGAGACAGAGATGGAGGAGATCCTCCCAGGAGGAAGCAACCCTGGTGGTGCCCTTCTGAGATCCTGGTCTCCTGAACTTTGAGAGAACAGATTTCTGTAGTTTTAAGCCACCTCTCCATGGCACCTAACAATAACAACAAATTTGTAATACTTTGTTACAGTAGACCTGCAATACTAATACAAGTTCCGACTCAATTTTTTGCAAACTTGGCAAGTTGATCATGAACTCCCATTAAAGAATAAAAGATCAAAAATAAATAAGAGGAAAAAGAGTGTTTGTTCTATGAAATATTAACATTCATTATAAAGTGGTGGTTATTGGAACAGTTGTTGAGTCAGGGTCTCACTATGTACCCCAGACTGGCCTCAACTTTGTGATCCTCCTGTCTCAGCCTCCTGAGGGCTGGGATTACAGGTATTACTGCCATGCCTGGCTACAGTTTTGCTATTGACACAGACATTGGTGTTGGCAGTTTCTAAGATGGACTACCTAGAAACACACTTACAAACATGAAGCAACTTAAAGTACAATAGAAATGACATTAAAAATAGCAACAAAGGATGAACTAGTCACTAGTGGTCCTTAAACATGGGTTTTAAGTGGATCTATAAAATTAGATCCCATGTCATACATAAAATTCCCATATATATAAATAATGGAATAAAAGGAAATTCTGTATGGATTAAATATTTAAATGTGAAAAACAAAACTGAACTATGTAGGATATAATAGAGAAGACTAGACTATCTTTGATTTCAGATAGGTAAAAATTCCTGTAACAAAAACAAAAAGACAATAATTGGTAATTTTAATTGTTGTTAGGTGCCATCGAGTCAGTATCCAACTCATAGAGACCCTACATACAACAGGCGAAACACTATTGTCAGTGCTTCTCTGCTGTTCACAAGGTTTTCAATGGCGGATTGATTTTTGGGAGTGGGTTGCCAGTCTGTCTCCCAAGCCTACAGCAGCTGGTGTTCCTAGGTGGTCTCCCATCCAAGTACTAACCAGGCCTGACCCTGCTTAGCTTCCAACATTTGATGGGATCGGATGCCACACGGCTACAGCTGCAGGCAATTTTAATTAGTGATAATTAAAAATTGGGGCTGGAGTTTAGTTCAGTTGGTAGAGTGCCACTCTGCACTTTCTGAGGCTCCGGGTTAGATCCCCAGCACCACAAAAATGGGAGAAGGACCTGATTTTCCATTCCAGAAATAATCCTGAAACAATCAGCCACTGAAAGCCCTATGAATAGCAGGGAAGCACTGACACAGTGCTGGACATGGCACAGTGTCGGGAGTGTTTCCTTCTGTTGTTACTATGAGTTGGACTTGACTGAACAGCACCTAACAACAACAACAACAATTAAAAACTAATAAATTAGGTTATAGTAAGACAAAATGTTCAAAAACAAACAAAAACAAAAAACAAGCAAACAAAAATCCCCAGCATAAAGTACAAAGAAAATGCACAGATCAGGAAAAGAAATTTGTAGTTCTTATTACTGCAATCTAAAGGTAACTCCTAAAAATGAACAATGCAAAACAAAAACAATTGAACAGAAAAATGCACAATTTATGCAAAGAGGCAATTTTCGGAAGAAAGAACTAACGACTAATAAACTTACAACTTATTCTCAACCTCACAATAATCTGGAAAAAGAAAATGAAAACAGTGAGATCTATTTTATTCCTGTAAGACTGGGAAAATTTGAGAGTCTGATAACAAGTACTAAGAAGAATATATAGATAAAGGAACTGTTATCTTGCTGGTGGGTAGGTAAATTGAAAAAGCCCCATTGGAGAACAATTTGGCACCGTATAATAAATTTCAGCAATGAACATACCTCTGCTTTGGCAATTATATTTCTTGGTAGCTATCCTAAGGAACTCATGCATGTGCACATATGTATGAGTGATCATTCCTTTAGCACAGGAGTGAACATGCCACACAGTAGATTTTACAGAGTAGTTGAAAATCATTTACACAGATCTCATCTATCTACAACACTATGAATAGCAGAGAAGCCCTAACATAGGGCCGGGCACGGCACAGTATTGGGGAGTGTTTGATTCTATTGTACATAGGGTCACTATGAATTAGACCCCACTTAACAGCACCTAACAACAACAACAACATCTATCTACAGATACATCTTTACTATTATTATTATTATTATTATTATTATTATTATTATTATTATTATTTGTGGTACTGGGGGTTGAACCCAGGGCCTCACACTTGCATGCTTTGCAAGTGCTATACCACTGAGCTGTACCCCCAGCCCATTTTTTTAGTTTTTGAGACAGGGTCTCCCTAAATTATGCAGATTGCCTCTGGTCTCAAACTTGTGATCCTCCTGCCTCTGCCTCCTGAGTTGCTGGGATTACAGACTTGCACCACTGCACCTGGCTTACAGATACATCTTGAAAACATAATATTGAATGAGGACAAAGAGGTTGCAAAAGCAGATGAACAGCCTAATTCCACAGGAAACTCAAGTGGGGCTGGATGGACGAGGATGGCTCCTTCATATGTCTGGTGGTTGTTGGTGGCTGCAGGCCAGTTGAGCCAGAGGGTCCCACTGGCATGACCTGACTCTGCTCCACTTGATCTCTCATCCTCTAGGGAGCTGAACCAGGCATTAGCACATGGCAGTCTTTACCAGGGCAGCTTTTTGAGAGATGGGGGTAGAAGCTAAAAGGCCTCTTGAGGCTTAGTCTTGAAGGTCACAGAATGTCACCTCTGTTGCCTTCTGTTGGTCAAAGCCAGTCACACAGCTCTTCCTGATTCAAGAGGTGGAGAAATAGCTTTTGCTTCTTGATGGATGAGCAGCAAAGTCACATTTCAAAGAAGCATGGATATAGGGATGAGAAAAAAGTATTGTCTTTTTTTGTAATCTCCTTCCATGTACAAATCTGAACTCCTAATCTTTGCCCTAAAATCGATCTCAGTCCCTGGCCTTCTCTATCAAAATATATGGGAATTTAAGCTATCTGAAGCCTCAGGTGGAAAATCTTGAATTTTTCCTTGACTTCTCTCTCTCTCCCATTCCACATCCTATGCATTGTGAAGTAGTATAGGCACCCTATTAGAAACATGTCTATTATTTTACCACTTCTTACTACACTCACTGCTACTGCCCTGGTGTGAGCCATCATCAACTCTCAGTTGTTTGATTGAAATGGCTTCATAATTGTTCTCTTCTATCTTGGTGAAGTCCCTTTAAAAAAATACACTCAATTATGTCATTTGTGGCATATGGAATAATGACTCCTTAAACTGAATAATGGTCTCCAAGATTTCCATATCCTAATCCCTGGATATTAGCCAAAAGCAGAGACCACCAGAAAGATGTCTACCTATGTTTTATTGACTATACAAAGGCATTTGACTATGTGGATCACAACAAGTTATGAATAACATTGTAACAAATGGGAATACCAGACCATTGTATACACTAGGAATCTATACATGGACCAGGAGGCAGTCGTTCCAGAAGAAGGAAACACTGCCTGGTTTAAGTCAGGAAAGGTATGTCTCAGGGCTGTATCCTTTCATTTTACCTCTTTAAGCTCTGTGCTGAGGAAATAATCCAAGAAGCTGGACTTTATGAAGAATGGGGGATCTTGATTGGAGGAAGTCTCAGTAACAACCTGCGTTATGCAGATGACAAAACTCTGCTTGCTGAAAGTGAAGAGGATTTGAAACATTTACTGAAGAAGATCAAAGAACACAGCTTTTAGTATGGATTGTGCCTCAACATCAACAAAACAAAAATCCCTACAGTGGGTCAATAAGCAACTTCATGATAAATGGAGGAAAGATTGAAGTTGCCTAAGATATTACCTTACTTGGTTCTACAATCAACACCCACAGAAGAAGCAGTCAAGAAATTAAACGATGCATCGCATTTGGGAAAAGCTGTTGCAAAAGATCTCTTTAAAGTGTTGAAAAGTAAAGATGTCACATTGAAGACCAAGGTGTGCCTGACTCATGCCATGGTATTTTCAGTGGCATCATATGGTTGTGAAAGTTGGCTGTGGAATAAGGGAGACAGGAAAAGAATTGATGCTTTTGAATTATGGTGCTGGAGATGAATATCGAATGTACCATGAACTGTGAAAAGAATCAATAGATCTGTCCTAGGAGAAGTGCGACCAGAGGGCTCCTTGGAAGGAAGGATGGCTAGACTGCGTCTTAAGTATTTTGGACATCTCGTCAACACCTTCAACTAGATGGATTGACACAGCAGCTGCATCATGGGCTTCAACATAAAAAGGATTGTGTACCTGGCACAGAATTGGGAGTGTTTTGATCCGTTGTGTATGCAGTCACAGATGCCCATAGTTGAAACTGCACCACCACAGTGAAGATAAAGAGGAGTCCACTGCCCTCCAAAATGCTCTCCTGTTGTCTAATTGTAGTTGGCCTCTCCCCCAACACTACCCCTGGAAATCACTGAGCCATTATTTGTCCCTACAGTTTTGCTATTTCCAGAATGTCATATCAATGAAATTGTTGCTGGAGAGGGTACCAGGGTCCTCCTTGATCCTTGTGTGTAGTGTCCCCACTACCAAGTGCTTAGTTCAGTGAATCAAAGAATTGAGTTTGAGAAATCATACAAGGTAAACAAGACTGAAAGTTTAATTTTGAACATTGAGAAAAGAGATAATGGGGGGAAGCAAAAATAAAGTTAACCAGAACAGAGTCTCTGAATCTATAGCCAGGGGTCCCCAGAGAGAAAGCGCTGGGGAACTTACATGTGTTAGCTGACTAGTGAGATACATGGTGTCTGGGACCACACTGGGAATCCCAGATTGGATGGCGTGGGGACTTTGCTTATTGACACCTGTGATTGGGCCTTCCAAGCTCATGGTCCCTCGTGGTTTGTTGGATTGGCTAGGGCTAGCACCTAACTTGGTGCTTGCAGGCATTTCCCTGCCCAATCCCCAGGAGAAATGTTACTATTTGTTTTCTACTCAGGGACAGTGGGAGAAGGACCTGGCAAACTACTCCCATGGCAATCCTGAAACCATCAGCCATTGAAAACCCTATGAGGGTCGCCATGAGTTGGACAGGACTTGAAGGCACCTAACAACAACAACACTCAGGGACAGTTGACAGCCAGTAGAAAATAAAGACTGTCACTTTAACTGGAAACCTGGTTTAAGGGGGGTTATTTTGTTGTTCTTTGTTTTTGTCAGGTCTCTACAATAGCCCATAGCTTTTGAACCCTCTCGCCTCCCAGTTCGCCTTTCAAATCACACAGCACAGAGCCTTTTGAGGTTAGCTTCTTTCACTGAGGGCAATGCACTTGAGATTTACAGGAATAAGTTTAAACATATTATATCAAATGTTTTTGGTTATGTTCAGAGGGGGGACTGGGGGTGTGTGGAGGTCTACTCTCAAGGGTGGCTAAGGGCCTTCTGCCAAGCCAAAGGGCTCCATAGAGTCTAGACATTTCTCTCTTATTTGCATGTCTATTATATTTAAAGCCCCTTTTTACTTACTGTGTGCTAATTGTTTTCACATCAGTCTTCTTAATGAAATGGTTAGTTTAAGTCACAGACCATGTTTTCTGCCAGAGTAATCTCAAAACACTTTTTACTGTGCCAATTCCCTGCTTAGTATCTTTCAGTGGAAATAAATTGGCTACATGATGAAATTTCGTGTTGACATGCACTGATCGATATAATCAGACTTTAAATTTCCGTGTCTCTTTTCTCAAAGCAAAAATGTGAACTTGCTCTGATGATCCTAATTAGAAGCTGACTATTCAAGGACACTTTAACTTTAGAGTAGCTGATGTTCCTTCTGTAAGTGATCCGACTGTGCCCGCCTTTCATATGTCTATAATTGGTCCTTTCTGTATTGCTTTTGGCATAAGTAAGTCAAATGACTTTGCTCTGAGTAATATACCTGCTAGAGCTTACAGGTAAGGCCAGAATCCATCATTTAATGTTAGAGTAGTTGAGTTTATTATATCTTTTCCAAGGGCCAGGTTGTTTCAGGGTTGTAAAGGAAGAAGTGGGCCCAAGGAATCTGGATCCCATTGTCCCAAGTAAACTGGATCAAAAGCATGAACCCGGGGGGGGGGGGGGGGGGGGGGGGGGGGGGGGGGGGGGGGGGGGGGGGAGTTTGGAGGGAAATCCACACAGGGAGCCTGAGAAAAGGCAGGTTTTCCCCACATCACAGTTTTGCTGGCGTCCTCTTGGGTCTAGCCCCGGGGAGTAGGGATCACTAGGGACTAGCAGACTAGGGACTAGTTTGCTCACTGAAGAGCACGAATTCGAGCAGAATCTGGAGCCCTGTTCGTCAGTAGAACCAATCAGGGAGCCTGGGAAGGAGCATATGGTGGTGGTGGTGGGCGGGGACAGGTTCAAAAGTGCACAGGGCTGGATGGGTGAGTGAACGCGTTTTCTCGGGAAGTGGCTGAGAGAGAGGATAAACAGAGAAGATCGAGATGCCCTTGATACCGCAGGTTCAACCCTCTGGCCTGGGCATGTGATGGGAGCAAAAGAGATCTGGCCGCCGCTCTGCTCGGAGGGAGGCGCTGGCCAGGTGTTAGAGGCTCTGCTCCTTGCCAGCTTCTCTGGCGTGGCCATCTCGCACCAAGTTCCCCCGGAGGAAGACAGGCTGACCTGCCTCCTCAGTGTCCTCCTCAGTGTCCTCAGTTGTCACCAGTCCCCTGGCTTACCTTTCTTCTGCTCTGCGGGAGAAGGTCGTGTTGAAGAGGATGCGTTTGGAAGCAAGCACGTTGGTGTCGAATCCTGGCTGCACCATGTGCTGATGGGCTGAGTGCTTTGCGGAATTTTAATTTTTTTGGTACCTGGGAATTGAACGCAGGGCCTTGAGCATAGCTTGCAAGTGCTCCACCCATGAGCTACTCTCCCAGACCCCTTTTACTTTTAAGACAGAGACTCCCTAAGTGACGCAGGCTGCCTCTAGCCTTGGACTTGTGATCCTCCTGCCTGTGTGCCTCTGCCTCCCCAGTGGCTGGGATTGTACAGGCGTGCGCCGCTGTGCCTGGGTCGTCTTTGTCGTCGTCGTCGTCGTCGTCGTCTTCTTCCTCCTCCTCCTCTTCTTCCTCTTCTTCCTCCTCCTCTTCCTCCTTTTCCTCCTCCTCCTCTTCTTCCTTCTCCTCTTCTTCTTCCTCTCTTCCTCTTCCTTTTCCTCTTCCCCTTCTTCTTCTTCTACTTCTCCTTCCTCTTCCTCCTCCTCCTCCCTCCCCTCTTCCCCCTC